>BMAO01013643.1:0-152304 GCA_019973975.1 Trichonephila clavata
TACACTCAATATTTCAAAGTAAAATCTGTGGCTGGCCAGACTACAACACGCAATAATTCGAAGTTATCTTATAAAACTCTCGACTTTTCGAACACTCCCTATTTTGTAGAGTCCTGTGGCAAACAGTTTGGAGTTTGCAAGTTTTGTGTTGTATTGTCTCTGCGTGTCTCCCCTGTAACGTAACCCCTTTGATGACCATCTGCCTGCTACCTCTTCTTAGTGTTTTCCGGTTACTCAGGCGAAAAGACAGTTTATTGCTATCCTTCTTCAAGTGGACAATAGAACAACCGCACCTGTTGTCAGCTGTCCATAGCTTTGTTTAACATGTGACCTGGCTACACATGTGTTCAGAAAAGATGGTGCGCTATTGTGAAAAAGAGATGCGTAGGATTGTGTATGAATTTATTCTTTTAATACAGGACTTTTAACTTCTGTACAGTATTTATACTGTATAATATGTACTTTTTAAAATACTTTAAAATAATTTTATACAAATGAACAGTTGTTGTTTTGTTATATATTTTCAAATTTAAATGTGTTAGAAAAAAATTTCTCTTCGTGTATCTTGGGAATTTTTTTCTACCCTCCCGATAATTCGAAGTTTTTCATTGGTCTCTCTAACTTCAAATTATCGAGAGTCGACTGCATATAATTTTTCAGGATTTAAAGATGTAATAAACAGTACACTCAAAAACAAATATGAATAAGCACAAATATACACAAATGTGAAGAAAACGTAAGTGAGCGGATATTTGAAGACATTTTTAGATCATTTATAGCAGTGGTCTCCAGCACACGGTCCGTTGTTGGACACAAGGAGCATTAAATTATTTTCATTTAATTTACTGTGGTGTATTTCTCTCATGTATGCGCGATCTTTTATAAAAATCTTATACTCTATGTCCGGGGTGAGTATTAAGTCGATCGTGATCGACCGGTGGATCGCCAAGACATTTTGGGGTGACCGCCTTTGCTTTAACCCAATAATCGTTCCATCATACGAAGGTCAGGAAATACCGTATTAATTCGAATCTAAGCAGCGCCTTCAAATTCTCAACAAAATTTTGTGAAAACTGAAAAACAGTCTAAAATTAAGTTATCCATATCCAATTTTACGAACTTAAAATATATTTTAAAGAAAAACTAAAAAAAAGAGAATTATTAATTATTTTATCAGTATTAAAACTTTTAAATACATGCATGAAGCTGTAATTGCTCTAAATACCCCCATCCAACACATTTTTACCTTTGATTCTAAGCCGCGCCCGATTTTCAGTCGCATTAACATTGGTAAAAATGTGCGGCTTAGATTCGAGTAAATATGGTATTTCAAAAAATACGGAGGAAAAAAATCAAATTACAAGAGAAAATTTCGTTGAATAGAAAATGCACTTCGCTATTTAGAGTCTATTAATGTTCTTGGTTCCGTTAAAATGTTCGCGAAGTAGAGAAATTCGTAAAATAGAAGTTCGTAAAATGAAGGTCCGTCTGTATTGCGTACTTTATTTTAGCTCACCACACCTACGCCACTGGGTGGACCGCAACACCTTGAAAAAATTAGAAGTAGCCCGTACCCTGGAAAAGTCTGCCCACCCCTGCTCTATATTACATATCTTTATGCTCATTTTTTGTGTGATTGCATTTTATACTGAGGCTTGTTTAAACAGGAATAAATTAAAGTTATTCATTTGAAACAATCTAAAATATAAACAATCAAAAGTTCTCCCCCCCCCCCTTCTGAACGGGCCGAGTTAAAATTATCAAATGTTGACCGGTCCGTGTAATTTATAGAATGTAATTTATGGCTAACTTTTTTCATAGGGAAAAAATACTATTGTCATAATGGATAAGAAAAAAACTCAAGCATTTGATGGAGAAAATTCAAATGCAATATAAAATAAATAGTTCAGCATTCTCTTGTTTTTACGGTTGTTAAAAAAAGGGAAAATTTAAATTTCAAACTACGACTTAGAAAAGAAAGTGAAATGCTGAAATGTGTTCGAAATTATTTGGCGAATTTCTTGACTCCTAACTCTGGCAACCCTTGCACGTTCTCAGAGCCTCGAAAACAACTTCACTCATGTATACCTTTCTTCGAAGAGGGTATAAAATACGAGCTGCTCGTCTGCCTGTCTCATCTATTCGTTTCCGAAACTTGAGAGTTCTAAAGCTCCTTTAATTTTTTAAGCTAAGAAAATGAACGGTGTAATATGCACCGGTTTGTTGGTTACCCTGGTAACGGTCTTCTCAGCAACACATGTTGCTGCTGATAGCCTCTTTCCTTACAATATGTGAGTATCTTGTTTACATATGTGTGCCTTCGCTTTTAAATATTTTTGAAAGTTAGATTTTTATTGGGGAATAAGATTTTCAGTTTAGCTTTAAAGATTATATTTCCTGCTTGAGATTGGAAGAATATCCTTTATTTCCGGACTTGAAATATTTTTTTTAGTTAACGATCAAATTTTCAAAATTTATTTTTACTTTCATGTATTTAAAAAATTGGTTTTGATTTCAAGAAGAATTAGAAAAGTAACAATGGAAGTATAAATAAATTAACTAATCCGGTATTCTTTGGAATTAAACAGATAATATTTGAAAATTTTAATTGAAATAGATGTTTTTTTTTAAAAAAGTAATAGGCGCATACATACTAAAAAATTCCACTCAACAAGTACTTGTTAGCCATCCATGTTTTAAATGCCCCAAACTATAAAATATTAGGTTTCAAATATCCTTTTTGTTTTATAACTTATAGCAAAAGTTAAATATTTCAAGAAATAATGCCTTAATATCTCAAGAAAGATGCCTATTTTGTATGTCAATTGAGTTTATTTTAATATTGCGTAAGATTCTTGTTAAGTTCATATGTTCATATCTTTGAGCATAATCAGGTAAGTGGTTATACATAGAAGTATTCTTTTTGTATTTGAAAGATTAATTTCATTTTTAAATAACAGTTTTTTTATAGAATTACAATGCGCATACAAGGATAACTTATTGTCTTTAAAATAATGCTATCGGAATAATTCAATAAATCATGCTTATTTAAATATTTTTATCAGAAAAAAAATGAACTTCATATATTTCAAATTTTTTTTTATAAGTAAAGGGATTTTAAAATGAATATTGAGCTAAACAGTAAAGGAGAATGTGGTAATTATAGCTTGTTTGAAAATGCAATACAGTGTCAAGAGTTTTATTCAGTTTTATTTGAATATATATATATAGTTCGATAAGTTTTTAATTATAAAAAAATTCGCGCAATAATGAACAGAAAAAGTTCAATATAAATAAATAAAATAAATAAGTCTAAACAATTTTTTTACTGTCATTATTTGAATTTGAATCTATCGTGAGATCATTGCAACTTGTATAACCAGTATGAGACAAAACTGATTACGAAAGAAGTTTGTGGAAATAAAATTATCTTTCCATTCTTTTTTGTTATCTTATATATTTAGACTAAGGGGAAATATATTTTTAAAGTTTACATAGAGCATTTATATCATGCATTAATGTTATTCTTCAACATGCATTTTTATATAAATATATAATTTTTAAATTGTTGCATTTTTTTATGTAATATCATTATTTTTCACGCATAAGTATTATAAGCTCAAAATATACATTTATCCTTTCGTGGGCCTTGGGAAAATTATTTCCCATCTACGTGATCTTTCAAAATACACCCGTGAAAAGCACAAAACCCATTATAATATATTGGCCTTGCTACTATAACGATGGGAAGACTGGTTCTCGCTTCAGTTTTGTGCTACGTCACATAATCCAGCGATTATGACATTTGTAAATCGGACAAAAAAAAAACATGGTACAAAAGAAAAAGTACCTTGTTCAAAAGCTGTCATCGATGTCATGGGAGCGGTTGATCGCTTATATTTAAGAAAAGAAAGGTACCAAATATAAGAATAGGATCTGTAAAATTGTGGCACATATCTTTCATTTTCTTATTGACCTTGCCATCATAAATAGTTTTGTACTGTGGCAAGTAAACAAAAGAAACAGAAGTTTAGACCAGCTGATTTTCGGTATAGCATGAGCTCGTCAGCTAATAGATGGATATTCCTCAAGCAAAAAAGGAAAGGATGTCCTTCTATCTTCCAAGGAAAGAAGTGTGTAGTTCCGGATGATGTGTTCTTAACCAGTGTGGGAAATCATTTGCCAGTGGTGGTTTCCAACTATAGACGGCGTAGGAAATGTCCCAGAAACAGACAAGAAAAGACCTGGCACATGTGTGCAGAATTTCATGTCCCCTTGTGCATTTCAATATGATTCTCAACTTTTCAAGGCAAATAATCACCATTAAATTAAATTTTTTTTGTGACGGTGAATGGTTCCCTGGGAAGTATTCTTCCCACCCCTAAAATTTAAATGTAAGCATAAAATTCGGCACAATAAAACATATTTTCTTAAATTCTGTTTTTAATTGTTAATAAAACACAAAATAACTACGAGAAATTGAAAAGAGAAATAAATTTCCCACGAAAGGGTTAAGACTCTGTTTTTCCTTTCTTCAAGGATAATGGATAACTATGGGAAATATGTTGTTGTATGGGATGCTGGGAATATAATTGATCTTAGCTAGTACCTTTTTACAAATAAAGTGTTGCTACTAAAGATAGAAGCGATAAAAAGAAAATACATTCTAATATTTATTTAATTTATATCTGTACATATGACTTTATTATTTACATTGTAAATAATTATGAACGTCGTATTACGAAAAAAAATCAAATTTGCCTTTAAACTTTATTCTAAATTTCTGTTTAAGTTTTTTTTTGTAAAATTTTGTTTTTAGTTAATAATAATATTTTCTTTACTCGTAAAATTGTTGACTGTATGTAATCAGCTTAAAAGAGGCTGACTCAAACTGATATCATGAAAAATTGAGTAATGATGATATTGTTATATATGTATAATATCGAATCAAAGATGGAAAGATAAAAATGTATGAATAGCAAAACTTATATACTGAAGTGGAAAGCGGTTTTATTTCTAATTCACCAGAAAATTTATCTTTCGAGAAATATACTTTAGAGTCCAAAATATTTACAGAAAGGAAATAGCTGAATAAACATTTTAGAACATTTTTCCTGCGTTTTTGAAGAAAAGAAGCAGCATCACGCTGGTAAAATTAAGTTCAGATATATTTTAGACCATGTTTAATTTTACACACACACACAAAATTACATTATTTTTATATTACAATTCACAAGTTCAAAATTAAATCCAATTTCAATTCTTTTATTCATTTCTTATAAATAATTATAGACATATTTCGTCTTTTTTTGGATGAAATCTATGTTTATTTACAAAATAGTTTTTAATAACAGGCCTTAAAGGGAAAATTTTAATAATTGCTTTTACGTAATATAATTTATTTTATTTACACTTGTATTTAATTGTACTTAGACGATTTCATAAGCGTTAATTAACCATAGATAAATCAATCATTAATGCTTGCTCTATTTTTTTTATACATTCTTTGGTTTGCATAAAAATATTTAGATCGAATTCAAACAATAAACATAAAGAAATTGTTTGAGATGAAAAACTTTATTGTAACCTGAAGTAAATTTATATATTCTTACGGCTAACATATAGGTTTTACTAAATTTCAATTACAAAATCATTGCAATGAATAAAATTCTTTGTATAATTTTTGTTGGATCTGTGTTCTCTTAACTTTTATACGAAATTTTAAGCTATTGAAATATATATAATTGGTTATACATAATTTTTACGTCTTTTGAGGCAGACCATAAGTTATTTGGAGGGGTGGGGGTATAGCAACTATGAATAAATAAAACACTGTTTATAGTTTTTTTAAAGTAGACAGAAAAACTATTTTTTTAAACACGAAAATTGTTTTATTTTTTTTTTGAAAAAAAAATCACTTTTCTTTTATAAAAACATTGTTAAATCTAGATGATAAAACATTTCATTATGCAATTTTATTTTTCATACTTCCCATTAGAGTTTTCTTTGCTTCACTACAAAAATAAGCGAATATAAATTCTTCAATGTGCAAGAAGAAAATATAACTGTACATATTTATTTTTTAACGTTTGTTGAACCAACATTCACTTATTAATGAGAGCACTTTCTATAAAGCATTAACGATGTAAATTTTATTATTATGTATATAAATGCAAATATAATTAAAATATATGAATTATAAGTGGAACTCAAATATATTTACATTTTGTTAAACGTTCTATTAATTTATTGCTGATAACATATCTTACTTCTAATTAAAATTTTAATCAAATCCTCTCACTAATTTAAGCTAGCTACCTTAAACCTTTTTTAATGACTAAGGTACACAAATCCACCCATAAATATTAAGTAAGGCATATGTTGAAAAAAATTAACAAAGAAGCATGATATAAGAAGATAAAAAAATTCGGAGTTTTTAATAAGAAAAGAATAATTTGAATACAGAATAAGATTAGTTGTATAAACTAGGTGGGGGGGGGGTACCCTCTGGATCAATCCCTATCGTATGAATTTTGCAACTGCTCATTCTCATTGCTTTCAAATTTTTAAATTGCAATTTACATGCATTATGTGGCTCTATTAATTTGTTCGTAAAATTCGTTCTGGGCGCCCTTCTTCAGTTAAGTTCAGCACTGAAGCTGCATCGTCCAATACTTCAATGATATAGTTTTCAGATTGTATAAACCTGCAGCTTTTGGAGCATTTTGGAAAATTCCGTTGATTGTTGATAAGTCTCGGTAAGAGACACAACGCCTATCTTTTCTCTCAAAGATTGCAATCTAGGCAATCGTTGCGATATTTTTCTGCGAGAGCTTGCGATAATGTACTATCACAACTGTGTTGGACATTCTTTGAAACGAAGCGGTAATCAATTCAGTGGGTACGACATGTGCGAAATCGGGGTTGCCAACATAGCCAGTTATCTTGAAAGTTGGCATTGTGGCGATATTACGAAATAAATTTATTACAGCATTACGAAAACTATATATATATATATACATACAGAGAGAGAGAGAGATAAAAAACAAGTTGGATTAATTTTTTAAAAGAAGTTTTATAAAATGCTCTTGTGATCCATCAAAAAATCAAAAGATCTTAACTATTTTCCTTGAAACTTTGTTACGAAAGTTATTATATTTCTTTTATCGAAGTCATTTATAATATGTGTATTTCACACTATTATAGCATTATATATTAAAAAAACACATGAATTTTTAAAAATAATGGTATATTAAACACCATGGATTTTTTTAAAAAAATATTCTCATAAAAATCTAGTTAATCATCTAAGCTAAGCAAATCGATTTTATCCAACAAGAATTAGTAATTGAATTTCAAATGAATTGTATTTATTTCCAAACTGGAAGAATAAGGTAATTTATCATGTTTAATTTCTTAACTCATCAATAATTTCTAAGATGACGTCAATTCTGTTTCATCAGAATTGACTACTTGATGGATTGCAAAAAAATTTCGTCATCTCTTTGCTTCTTTCTCTTTTTTTCAATAATTATTCTTGAATTTTACGATAGTTAACTAATGATGCAGAAACTGATATCGACGAATATTTGCTCATTTGTGAATAAATACAGTATTGCAGCTTGGAAAGGTCAACAAAGAGAATATATGAAAAAACAGTGAATTTAAAACCGAAAAACTTTAAATATATCATTTTAAATCTATATCTTGAAGACAGTTTCTTATTTTATAAATGAACAAAAAATACTGTTAGGAAAGGTCCAATTATTTTCAATTAAATAAGGACGGATTTTAACTTTTGTTTTGAGATATTTGACTCGTTTTATTTAGTAAGCTTGTATTTGAATAATAACCAGGGAAATTTTTCCTTATCTTGTTTATTTATTTATGATTTTTTTTATTTAACATTTTTCTTAGTTTTTCAGTTTATTTACTAATTTTTTTCTCTAATTACTTATTTATTAAAACATTGACATGTTTATATATCTCCTTTTAAGGAAAATTAACTTAAGATTGCATTGTTTTAATTTGGTATTTTTATTTTAATACCAACAATAATTCATTCCTCTTTGACTTTCTTGAGTTTAGTGGCCGTGGTAGCCTAGTGGTCATGGTCATGAACTTGTGACCAGTGTTGTCCAGTCGCGGACTCGTGTCCTGTTGCCACCGAAAACCAGCCGTGTAAAAAGACTGATGCATGTTAAGTCTGTCGGGGCTCAAAGTCCTCACTTTGATGAGATGAGGAAATTAGGAGAGTGAGGCTCGGGTCAGGTTCCCTCCTCGTCTCTTGACTACGGTTCTATCTTCACAAATAATCCTCGAATGCTTTGTGTGTGTGTGTGTGTGTGTGTGAATGCGACATTAATAAACACACACTCAGGTGTCGGCTTTAAATATTTTAACTCCATTAATTATTTTAAATTATTACAGAAAATATAGTCATTTTTTAGACAACGATTGCTGGAGGAAATTGAATTTTTTTTATGCCAAAAATGCTGAAATTGGCTTTTTATAATGTAATACAGAAACTTTCAAGAAATTTCCCTTCTAGTAATCTTATGAACTTGTAATCGCGTGCATTTTAATCATAATCATAGCACTAATATAAATACAGGAGTCAATAAATATCTAAAAATCAAACCAATGATAATATGCAAAATTTAAATAATTCGCTGTATTTTTTATTTAGATTTGACAATTACGAAATATTGTTTTATTATCGACATAAATCTAAAAAAAATTATTTTAAAATCTGGCGATTTTTTTTAAAAAAAATTAATTTACTCCGAAAATTTTATTTCAAATTTCTAGAAGTGTCTCACACACACACATGTATAACCTTAAGACAACAAATTATACAATTATGGAATGTAATATGATTAAAAATTTTACGACTTTGATGCACGCAGGGAGTGTCATAGTGTATTAATATTTATCCAATATAAATCAGAAATGAATTTAATTTTGCATAATAGTATTCTATTAAATGTAATGCTAAAAACCATTCCTTAGAATGTTTTCTGCACATTTCCTTTTCTTTTTAATTTTTTGTTCAATTTAAATGTATTTTTTGAGTTAACTGGTTGAAAATTATTAATATGATTACGATGTTTATGTTTTTTTTTAGTTTTTAATCCGTAGAATTTGTCAAATTATCTTTTTAGAGCATATACAATTCAGGTTATTACGTATTAATTCATTTGTAATGTAAAACATTAAAATGTCAAAATAAATATTTTTAAAAATAATTTACTTGTATAATTACAATTTTCTACTTCAAATAAGATATTTCAAAGTAAATTACTTTAAAATAATTCTTAACATCCGAGTTCACACATTCAAATTCAATTTTACGTTACGGTCTACATTTGTCAATTCATGGAACAATTTTTAATACAAAAATATATTAAATTCCACGTAATTTCAGAATTTTACATACCTTCAGTATTTTTGTTACAATCAAATTTAATTGTAAAAGTGATAGAAACTGGTTAAAATTAAATTAAAATACTGATTAAACATTTTTGAAAGATTAGTAATATGAATTATATTAAGCATAAAAATTACAATCACGAGTTTCAAATAACTTTTGCTAACAATTCCTCAAAATTAAATATTTAATCAGAATTCCAAATTACCTGACTAATAATTAAACAGATTTCTATGCCTAGGTGAGAATTTTAATCTCAGTTAATGCAATTTGCTTACACAATGAATTTAAAACGTGTTTCTATAGCAACACAGAAAGACTTAAAATAAGTTTGAGAAATACAGCTCATTAATATTATTTGCGTAAAAATCTTGTTTGACATTTAATCTTGATTACGGCCAGTTGTTAAAATGGCGTTGTCGAGGCTATTCAGACACTTCCTGCGATTTAAATTCGTCTAGACGAATTCTGTATTGTAAATCAACCTGTGAACAATAAAGTCTGTTTAGCGAAAGTTTCAGAATTTTTCCAAACAGCTGAAGTTTAATAGAATATTTATAACATAAAGCATGAGATTAATCAGGTCATTAACATATAAAAATACGATAGCTAATTATAATTTTTCATTTTAAAAAGTTATGTTTACAACCTTTCATTGAAGGAAATTTTATTTCCTTATTGGTTATTTCAAATAGTTGTGTATATATTATAATACTATAGTTTCTTTTTTTGTTCAGATTTTAATTGAAAATTGGTCTTAAGGTATCCGATTACTTGCGACAATTTTTTTTTTAAACAGGGAGGTATGGAGATTTTTTTGTGGTTTTTTGATTTGTTTAGTACATTTTAAGAAAAATACTCTAAAATTAAGAAGATAAAAAGAAATAATTTGTACTAAAATGAGAAAAAAATTGGTAAAAATTTAGAAAAAATAACATAAATGGGGCCCCATACTGTACCAAAAGTTTATAAGCAAATTTTCAATTTTAATGTGCTGCTATGTTATTAATTTTTGAAATGATCTTCAGAATAAGATATATTTTAATTTTTACAAAAACTAGAGCACTTTATCTTATTTATTATATAAAATTGCTTAAAATAACAGTGACTATATTCACATAAGGGACTGTAAATTTTGTAATAAAACAGTGATTAATAAATCTGAAGATTAAAACACTTCTACTATATTGTACAGAACATACACAAAATATTTAAATTAATTATTTTAAAAACTTTTTCAGCAATCGTTGTCCCCATTTGAGCATTTTCAAAATAACCCATTTCGAGTAAAACGCGTTTTAAAGTATGACGTCTTGCTTAAAGTAATGACATTTGCTTTTACTTAAACACTTGTAGTTTTTGTTCTAGTGAACGGAAAATAATAAACTTGGTATTTTTACAAAGCTAATAAGATAGTCTATAACATAAAATCATAAGAAAATTTGTCAATTTTTGGCAAAATTCACAATTTTAGGGTAGTCGGGTGCCTTAAGTAGCTCCGGTTAAAGAGTGGTCATGGTCTCAAACTCGTGGCCAGCGTTGCTTTTGTCAACGCGTGGGCGTGAGTCCTAATGTTACTGAAGACTTAACATGTAGAGGGGTGCGTAATTCTCCTACTAAGGCTCAAATTCCTCAAATTGTGGGATACAGAAGTTATATATTTAAAAAACTAAATATATATAAAGAGTTCATTTGATTACAATATTACTAAAGTTAAAGAAATAAATGCATGGTTTTCAGATAGCTATACTAAGCTTGTACATGGAATAAAAATGATACTTCTTTTGAATATTTTAAGAAAACTAACGAATTTAAGCAGTAATTAGCAGTAAACTAACAGCATCTAGCAGTATAATAATCTTGTAGGCTCTCATATAATAATTCTAAAGCTGTTACTTTTCGGTTTTAAAACTTTTTATTGTTGCATGAAACTATTTATTTTTAATTAAGAATTTATTCATACATTTTAAAGAACATTAAATTGTGTATGTTAACATATTGTGGTTTAATCTATAAAATCAATATTTGTAACAGCAACACTATACAAAAACTATATTTTATTTTTAATAAATTTGTTCAGTTTTGAGTGAGTGAATATTAACATAGGACATTTAGCTACTCCAGGGCTTTTGGTGACGAGCCTCGCAATTTTGAACCACAGTCAAGTGACGAGGACGACTCTTGAGTTGCCACCCCCTCTCCTAATTTCCACACCACAACAGTGGGAGGATATTTTTGAGCCCGGAAACATTTAACGTACATCAGCTCCTCTATACAGCGGGTCTAAGTTCGAACTCATAGTACACCGGCTACGAGACCGTTACCTTGACCACTGGGCAACCATGGCCGCTTATTCAGTTTTGAAATAGCAAATAAAATATCATCAATGTCAAAAAATAACCCATAACGCACTTTAAGAATTTATTTATTCATTTCTAAATTTCTCGTGAAAATTCTTTTATACCAAATGATGATTCACGATTAAATCTCATGTCAATGAATTCACTGTCAATGAATAATAGCTTCGGTCAAAGCTCCATTCCTGCAATGAATAAAATAAATAACAGTAATAAATAAATAAATAATAATAGTAAAATAAATAAATAATAATGGTAGAATAAATAAATAATGACAGTAAAATAAATAATATACTTATCCTTTAAGACGAATACTCAACTTGATTCCTTGAACTCGAACCACAAGATTACTAATCTTTTTTGTGGGTATACTAACAATTTAGATATAAACTGTAATGTAATCTAACATCAACACGTCTAATAGCTATCTTTCCCCGTAAATTCAATTCACTTAACTGTAAATAGTAGAGTTCTTTTTTTGCATAAGTCACGGCTCCTTTACAGAGGGAGGTTCTCAAATCAAACAATTTATTAGAAGCATTTTCCCTTGAACAGTAGTAGAAGAGGTCGAAGAGAACAGGTTACGTTCATTGTAATTATTAGATTTCTAAGAATCAAAAAATAAAATAACATTTAAATGTACATATAGATTCATTTGGTTAGAGACAAATTTATTAGTAGATATTTAATAGTGCAGAATCCTTTCATGAATTTTTCTTTTGCTCAACAACCGCAGTTTTAAATTTTTTCCTTCTGTATTTCATATCTTCTTTGAACTCTGAAGTTTCTACATTTGAAAGCATAGCAAATACTATTTCTCTTTTTGAAACCGTATTCGTTTTAATGAGAATTTGTAGTTTTTCTTATAAAAAAATAAAGAATATTCAAATATAGTAAGACAAAGTAAAATTAAAAACATTCCGGATCATTAGTTAACTAAAGAACATTCCGAATCGTACTTTTTTTAAAAAACACATTGAAATATTCTTGAAAATAAAACAGGAAAGGTAATATTCTTTTAGTCGGTTCTAAAGTCTTTCGTAATGAATCAGTCATGATTTTTTTCCCTTTGGAACATATTATTTTCTTTTATTTTCCCATTGTCTTAAGAAGAATGACGATGCCTCATGTAAAAAATTCCTTAAAGCTGCCACGTGCCGAAACATTTTAGGAAGAATGCATCAACTAAAATTTTATGAAGGTCTTTTTCTCATAAATAATTATTCCTTTTCATTCATGACAAATGCTGACTGAAATAGAATAAAAAAGGAATATTTCCCTGCTTCTATTTTTCCTGTTTCATAAAAAAAAACACCTTTGATCAAAAATCTTACATTACAGCATGAAACTATTATAATCATGGTTAATACAGATGACTTTTAAATGATTTTTTTTAAATTGCAAAGATAACTATTACTATTGTTGCAAAGATTCAAGTTTTTTTTTTTAAATATTCGTCTGAAATTAGAAATTTCGAGTATATTTGTTAAAATGCAATTTCCCCCCTCTTTTATGAAAAAGAATATATACATATGATTAGTGATTTAGTGGGGCTTCTAAACAAATTTCATGACAAATTTGTTATTTTGATATCGGTTTCAAGTGAAGGAATATTTATTAATACCACACTATAAAACAACACGAGAGCTATTGGATGATGATAAATGCCCAAAGGAAAAGAGCTCACCCGAAGAGGGTTTAGAGCTACAATCCGATCCCTGGGGAAACAACCACCCTCATATGTCCAGTCCTTATTATAAAAAATCAAAGTTTACACACATGTTATACAATTCCATCTTTCTTACAAATACATAAAAAATTATAAAATAATACAAAAAACACAAATGCACCTTAGAGACCAAAAAAAAAAAAAAAAACAAACAGGAAGCACATAAATAATTTTAATATTAAAAAAACGTTCTCTTTGGAATCAAATTTTTAGTTGACGTCACCACTATCTGTCGATATTTTCCCTCCTATTTGGTCCTTCAGTTTAAAGAAAAAGAAATTATTCACAGCACCGGAAGGAGGATTACATTTTTTAGCCAATGGACATACCTTGCTGAAAACACCGGTTCTCGTCCAATCACCGAAGTTAAGCCTCATCGGGCGCGGTCAGTACTTGGAAGGGGACACCTGGGAACACCGAGTGCCGTAGACATTTTTCTTAGTCGGCTGGGTGGCGTGGTTGGTTTGTCGCTGGTCTTCTGCAACCAAGGTTGCGGGTTCAACCTCGGCCCAAGTCGGTGGATTTTCATGATGCAGAAAATCGACAGTGGCCATGTCGTATGATTATGCGGCATGTAAAAGATCTCTAGAGTGTCTGTTTGGCTTGGATGCTCTCGGCAAAATTAAAAATCCTAGTACAGGTACGCATCGTCAAGAGCTCAGGTGCCTCCCTCTGTGGTGGAAACTAGGCGTCAAAATTGCTTGCTGTAATTGGTATCGCCTACATGGTGCAGCGCTAAAAAGGGATACCAGCTCCTGGGAATGTACTAGGTCTACGAAGGTTTAAAATACCGATGCGCAGCTCCATTAAAAAAAAACATTTTTTGAGATCTCCTCCCCCATTTTTTTTTTTTTTTTTTTTAAAGAAACATAACGAAAAAAAGCTACACTGAAAAATAAATAACGAAGAAAAGGGAGGAAGAGAAATTATTGGAGATGAGGCAGGCCTTGCAAATTTGAATCAAGATCAAGTGACGTGGACGACACCTTAACTGGCACCCCTTTCTCGAAAGTATCACACCACGCCAACGGTAGAACTATGAGCCTCGAGATACTTAACGCGCATCAGCTCTTCTACTCGACGGGGTTTTGGTGCACTAACGCTCGAACTCATGACGCGCAGGCCTCGAGTTCCTGACCATAACCACTTGGCTACCGCAGACACATGATGAAGTTAAAGATAGCAAGAATGCTAATTCGTTTCCGAAAAGATAATTTACTTCAATGAAGAAAATATTGAAGTAAACTATATCAGTGATATGAATCTGAATTAATGTTTAAGTGATAGTTAATTATCCAGAATTATTTGAAGATAAAGTTTTTATATATTAATAGAATTAAAATAAAACCCAGGGCTTAAAATCGAGCATGTGAAGAGAAAAAATTTTAAAATTGAACTCAGTAAAAGATTTTTCATTTTCTTTGAACATTTGCACAAAATATTTGAGATAAAACTGGATCTCTTTTGAAAATAAAGAACTTTTTTAAATATGATTAGTAAAATTTTTGAATTCAAAAATAAGCATTTAGATTATACATTTTTTTATTCTCTGATAATATTAAATTATATTTTTTCACTGCAAATATGAATTACTTTTTTATAACTTGCCTTTTATTATTAAAATGAAATTGATTCCTGCCCTACGATAAAATTAAATGGAAAAATATCTCGTCTTAAAAAATACAACATTCTCCTTTTTGTAATAATAATTTAAGGTTCCCCCTGGAAGGTTAATTTCTTTTTAATATACTTATTACATTACTAATTTCATTCTTTTATTATATGGTAAATACGTATAATGAAAGTATAAAGCAGTTTTTAAGCAGTTGACTATAAGAGGAAATAATTAAGATATTTATATAAAGTGTACATTTGTTGTTGAAAATAAATGTTTTATATCACATATAACAATCGACAACAAAGTATGCATGTCATTATCAAGGGCAAGTAGACTTTTGTTTTTGTTCTCGTTTTCTTGCCTGTATGAAGAAATCCTCAAACCAGAGATTACCGATGAAAGAGAGCCGCAACAGTGAAAGAAAAATTCTAAGTAAACAAAATAACCGGTTTGAACAACTACAATATCTTTGGAATTTGTTATTTAGTTTTGTGTTTTTGAAAAACACGCATACTATTACGAAAATTTTGCAATGTCTTGTCTCTGTACCTTTAATTTGTTTGTTAAATCGAGAGAAAATTAAAATGTTATTTGCCATTAAGTTGAAAGAAACTCTGAAAAGAAAACTTCATTCTGTGTGAGATCACGATTGTTTGCTTTTTGTATTTCTTCCCGCGCGTCAGAAAAAAAGGAAAAAAGTATGGAATACAAGACTATTCCAATAGATTATATTATATTTGAGTACAGGAGTGCTTCTACATATATTGTATGTAATATTAAATCATTTAATTTTACATAAATTTGTAACTATTAATTTAAAAAATAAACGATTTCTTTTAAAAGAGCAATGAAAAGAATTAAAAAAAAACATTTTTACAGAAATAAACAGGGAATGGATGGAAAAAACCATTGTAAGTCAAGAACTACATGCAAAATTCATACTACCATAGAAAAACTATCAGTGCTAATAAAATATTACCTTTACATAAAATTAAAAAAAAAATAACAAAATTTACATTTAAAACACGGGAATTCAGAACAATCACTATAATATATCGCAGAAAATATATTGATTTCTTAAAAACGATTAAGTTGGATATAGCAAAATTATAAACATATCTGATCTTTCGTATGAAAATGAATTATACTTGAATTTTCCTTAAGATTCTGTTTGTCGTTAAATTCCCATAAATTAGTATTTGGTTTCGATCTAAATTACCACATCATCTAGAATTAAGTTTATGAGATGTAATGAACTTGTACATACGCTATTAAATTATACAAATTAGTCAGAACTGCAACTTATAAAAATTTATAATGAACAATTCTAATGAAGATGTTTCCCAATTTGTTTTTCACATCTGAAATCATAATTATCTAAAGTATGATTTTTTCTAAATTTTATGCTTTGAATCTTCTAAAAAAATTTCAAGAATCTATAAATTAGTTATGAAATAAATTGCAATAATTATTTCTGACTTTTATCCAACTACAATCATGAAATTATAAGCTTTGTTGACGTTTTATATCGGTTAAATAAATTATCGAATTCCCAATTTTTCTTATAAATTCAATAATTTAAATATAATTTAATAATTAAATGGAACCATAACATTATACAGTCGACTCTCGATAATTCAAACCTTCGATAATACGAACCTCTCGATAATTCGAAATATATGCTCAGTCCCTCGAAAAACTCTTGATATTTCAAACTAAAACAATACGCTTTGGTACACTCAATATGTCGAAGTAAAATCTGTGGCTGGCCAGACTACAACAAGCTATATAATTCGAAGTTATCTTATATAACTCTAGACAATTCCAACACTTTTTATCATGTGCAGTCCTGTAATAAACAAGTTGGAGCTTACAAGTTTTGCGTTGTGTTGTCTCTGCGTGTCTTCCCTGTAACGTAGCCCCTTTGATGACCATCTGTCTGCTACCCCTTGTTAGTGTTTTCCAGTTCCTCAGGCAAAAAAACACTTTTATTGTTTTCATTTTTAAGTGGACAATAGACTAACTACACCTGATTTCAGCCGTCCATATCTTTCGTTTACCACGTCGCATTGCTACACATGTGTTCAGAAGGAATAGTCCGCTATTGTGAAGAAGAGATGCGTAGGATTGTGTGTGAATGTATTCATTTAATACTGGATTTTTAACTTCTGAAAAATATTTATACTTTATAATATGTACTTTTTAAAAATGCTCTAAAATAATTTTATACATATGTACAATTGTTGTTTTATTACATAGTTTCAAATTTAAATGTGTTAACTTTTCGTGTATTTTGGGAATTTTTTCCCTATCCTCTTGATAATTCGAAGTCTATCATTGGTCCCTCCAACTTCGAATTATCGAGAGTCGACTGTATATATATATATATTATGAAATACATTAAAAATGGCCACCCCCTCAATAAGCAATGAGCCTGCCCTGGGCAAAACAATAACACACATGTGGCTTATGCCGGGGTATGTAAAATGCCCATGCAGTATCGCTTCACCTGCAGAGCGTTAAGCGATATAATGACCCAAAAGAGGTCACTTATCAGATTTCCATAAAGGTCAAATCCTTAAGACTTGTCTCCTAAGAACATCGAATTCAGAATCGGCTTGTTTGGTGGACTGCTCAAGTACAGCCATTGTGAACACTTGTAAAAGTAGTATATAGATGGTAAAACGACGTCACTTGTCATGGTACAGTTATTACAGAGGAAAGCACATTGTTCACAATGACAGAAAAATTACAACGGTTTATATTACCAGCAGTTATAACAGTGGTGAGCCAGACGGACACCTAAGACAGTGTACGCTGCTACATATGAGTATACAAAGGCAGCACCAAATAGCGTCCATGCACTGATGGCACAGCATCACAATGGAAAAGAAAAAAATTCGAGGGTGTCATGGTGTGGACGATATTTTCATGGGCACATTAGATCACCATAGATCAACCCCTGACGTCTCCGCACAATTTGAGCATCATTGCAGATTATGTGCACTCCTACAAGACAACAATGTTCTCGGCGGGAAATGGCGTTTACCAGCAGAATGTTACATCAAGTCACATGAGTTGAATCGTCAGGGAGGGGCACAAGGAATATTGTAGTGAATTTCGAGTAAAGTCTGTTTTCCAAATTCATTTGATATAAATCCAACCGAATACTCATGGTTTCACCCAGAAAAAAAACGAATCTTGTTTAGCCAAGCTATCACCTCGAAATATGCGGGCTAAATGATGAGTTCCTGGAACCAAATGGTTCAGCCTACCCATTAGAATTTTGTCAAGTCGATTCCTCTCTTAATGTTGACAGTCCCATTTCTTATTAAAGTGGTGTTCATAATGTAATGGTACTTTGTGTAATATTTTGAAATGTTTATCTCTTGTGAATGTTTACTATGCGATAATATAAAAGACGTAAGCAAATTAAAATTCATTTTAAAGTTTTGCTTAAACACTGACAATATTTTTAACTCTTTTCAATTTTCAATAAAATGCAGGTTAAATGTTCTAAACCTAGTGAAGAAATAATAAGTTTCAGTATTTCTTTTATTTTGAGTTTGTGTATACTTGTGACAGGTAAGTAAAAAAAAAATATTATACATATGTATATTTACTCTCCCTGAATGATGTTTAAAATATTTTTCTTTAAAAAAATTGGTTATTGTAACCACAAATGTTACACTCGTTAAGTAGACGTGAAATATAACGCGTATCTGTACCACTGAATTGAGGACAATCGAATGGAACTTCTGAAGAGTTCTTAAGAAATCTAATACTCTTACAATTTGTATTGAATTTTAAAAGTGATTCCTTGAAATAGTGCATGGATATTTATGTCAATAAAATGTTCTTCATTTTATAAAAAAATTCAGCTCTAGTTCCAAATTCAATCTTTCAATTCTGTAAAACATTTTAGAAAATGTTTGAAAATGAACCTTAATTAACTCTATAATAACCCTAATATATAATTAACCCCTGAACTTAAAATTTTAAGTTAAAGGGATGATAAATAATTAACCCCTTAATTTAAAATCCCGAGAATATACTCTTCTATATTTAATAATTTTAATATAATAGCAATTCATAAACATGATCTCTCTGTTATAAAAAGTATAATGAGTAATATAATATTCCTAAATATTATTCATAATGTTAATCCATATTCCTTAAGTTTAAAACTGAACAGTAAAAAAAACCCGAACACTTTTTGGACAATATTTTACAAACAAGCTAAGTCAAGGGGTTATATTTGGAATATGAAAATATAAGTACTGTTTTAAATATAACTCCTAATTTAAACTTTATTTTTTTGGTGTTTTTTTATTTATCTCTTTTGGGCACATTTGATTAGCGAATAAAATTATCAAAATTCCTATATAAAAACATTGTTGTAATTCCTTCTTCTTTTTTTTAGATTCGATATCTTCGGCATGCCTGTACCTCATTTCCCTGTTATAAATTGGTACAATGGGTGAGTATATTAAAATCATAAGAAATACCTCGAATAATAGCTTTTTAAAGAATAATATTTTATTCTTATAGTTCCTTCATTTAAAAACATTTCGTAACATTTTGCTTGTCTCATGTTTTTTTTATGAATTGTTACTGATAACCATTGAAAACAAATTATATTTTCATTTTATCACTGAAACCAGTTACAATCACAAATTCAGAAGAATTATATTTTGAATTTCTTTTAAAGAAATAGAATTATAGAATATTTGGGTATAATAAAAAAAATCTTCATTTTATTTGGTGTTCGAAAAGTATATATATGACTATATTTTCAAATATTAATTACAAATAATAATAATAATAATAATAAAGAGATATTTACTTATGATTTTTTGTCCCTTAAAAGAATCACTTAAGTTTTTTACAGGGCCTTGTTGCATGATTTCAATGTGCGCACCAATAGTTGCGCGCAACGCATTGTGTACGAGATTTCTAGCCACGTTCTATATGAGATTTCTAGCCACGTTCTATACGAGATTTCTAGCCACGTTCTATATGAGATTTCTAGCCACGTTCTATGCGAGATTTCTAGCCACGTTCTATACGAGATTTCTAGCCACGTTCTATGATGCATTGCAAGATTAACAGTGTGAATGGCCACTGTAAATTCATCAGTGTCGCTAATTGAAGATTAATTTCTCCACATATCCTATAAGAAGTAGCTTAAAAGTTTTACCTCTAGAGATCTCGGTAGACACGCTCCTTCCATCAATATTTTTCTCACTTTCAAACTCCAGTGTGGCAGTGTCCTATTTAAACTCTACATGTGTTTTCATTTTAAGTTCGGTAAACCATGCTACAACTTGCGCTTGCTCTTACGTTGAAGCGATTTAAAACGAGAATATTGAAAAACGGGGACATAGCGTCATCTAGTTTGCACATTTCATGAAACATAAGCTAATATTTTCTTTATGGTACGCATAAAACCGTAAGTGAAAATTTTAGTCTGTTTTTTTAAAATTTATTTTTGAAAGTGTAGACATACTTTTCGTCGTCCTATATTTTTCGGAATAATTCAAGCATTTTAAAGTATTAACTTCCTAAAATTATTTTCGTATTCAATTTTCTAAGTGCTTAAGAGTTCCCGTTGAATTTAATTTAAATTTTTATTGATGAAAATATGTAAAACAGTACATTTGCTTTTTTAATTCTTATGTAATGGATCAAGAGAGAGATTTTAAATAGCCATTTTTATGCAGTGAACGGATTTATGTTACATTCATTTGTGACGTAAGCTTTCCTTTACTGCTTTAAGTGCAACTTCCTCTAGCAAACAGAGGCTCGATTCACCCCTTGTATCAAATGGAATTAATGTAATGGTTTGGGTTTGTGGGGAATGGAAATTAGAAAGGGGCTTTCAGCACAAATTGGATGCACTAACTAATTAAATTAAGGCCCTTTCTTTTAATATTTAACATTTGTTAGAAATTTCAAACAATATTTAAACAAAACCACATCTAAAACTCGAAATAGAATTGAGTTATTTTTGGTAAAACAAATGATCAACAATAACGTGAACAGAGAGCTTTAACTTCGCCTTTCATTTTCAACATAAAGCCGTGTTATCTTCATGGTATATTTTCTCTCTTTCTTTACTAACAGTGATTTTACAAAAGCGTATAAATGAATACTTTTTTGATGTTTAGAGTTATCTGAATTATATTAAATATAAGCATATAAAGGCCTTAAATACATTATTATAATAAAAAGTATTTAAATGCAATTTTCGCTAAAAATGGAAGAAAAAGTGAAATATTATCAACTTATTCTCCATTTTTTCAAAAGTGCTTCTATAATAATATTTTGCGTTTATATAGTTAAGATTTCTTACATAGTTTGAACCAGAAGTTTAGAAATATATAATTTAGGAGTGGATTTATTTATATTTTAATATACAGAGTTGAGAAATTTTAACATAACGCTCCAGTTATTATAATTGATCGTAACTCTGAATATAATGTGAATTTCTCGAAAATCTTATTTAAGTGTCTGTAGAAAATTCTTAGAGAGATACAGGCAAAAATATTTTTTATTGTAGAATTATTTTTCATAAACGGGGAATGTTTCAACAATATAAATGTCATTCTTTCCTCATTTCTTGCCAAAATATTACATTTGAATGCTTTTTCTCTTGTATAATAATATTTTTAAAACAACTTTATGTGTATTACAATTCTAGTGATTAAATATAAAAAAATCTTCATTTATACGCTTTTTCAAAATCAGGGTTTTTTCGATATCTGTGCCATTGTAAAATGGAAGCACTTAGCTTGGGAAAGAACTGTTTCGACCTGAGAACACCATATTCTTTGCCGCACCTAAAGCTTAGTGAACTAAAAGTTTTTTCCTTCAATTTATTAGTGGCTAAAAAGCAAGAAACGTTTTACTCATTTTAAGTTTTCCCAGGTTTTTACAGGACATGGAAATTTGAAGAGCTATTTGTCTAGGTTTAATTTATAACTGGTGGTGATATTTGTTCTTGTGGTCAGGATGTTGATACTGCGGAATATGTCTTGTTGGTGTTGTAACCTATATTTTTGTAAAAGAGAAAATTTTAAAAAGGAGTTGAAACACATTTAGGTAATTCCTGGCCATTTGTTTTGTCTTGGTTGGTCATTTGTACAGAAAGTCTTTTAGCTGCATAGATTTTAAAGTTTTACAGATTCCCCTTTCCTTCTTGTTTGTGCATTTCTCCCCTTCCATTTTATTGTATACATGTATCATAAATGTATTTTTATTTTAAATTAGAAAATGCTGTGTTGCCACTCACATTTATAAGCCTCATGTTATGCAATGTGGAGCATAAGCAGTTTTGAAATTAAACGAATTAAAAGAGCCCTAGTCAGGTACTTTAATACCCAAAAGGCCCTTTGCTTCAAGTTACCTTTAAGAAAAATTGGGACCTCTGTCATAAAATACGGCATATGTAAATGTTAAAAAAAATCAATGAATTACTTATAACAGTGTTTTTAAAAGAACAATTTAATAAATGTCCTATAAATTAACATTATTTGCTTTGATTAATAAATGCTGAATCCTAAATATAAGATTAAATATGATTATTTCTTTTTAAAAAGTATTATTTCATTTGAATATTTGATAAGAAATCATGTAGTCATTTAGATGAAAGAAAAAGCAATATTACTCTTCCACAGAACAAAATACCTAAAATCTTACCACACATTTTAAAGAAATATTATTTTTTAAATTTTAAATAACTACACTACTAACAAACACAAAAATACTCTAATATACTATAATATACTAAATATCAAAATTCGTGCATTTATATGCTTTTTAAAATAATCATTCTGAATGCAGACTATCACTTTAAATGAATTATATTTTATCCTTCTTTGGAATCATATTATAAAAAATTCACTTATACCCAGTAAAAGTTCTAGAGGAGAAGTGGCTATCACGGCATTTAAATTTCTCCACCCCCTCACTTTATTATAAACAGTGCAATTAAAATAAAAAATTTTTCAAACTTCTTAAAAGTTAAAAAAAATTCTTCGGAAACAAAAAAGAACATTTTTATTCCGTATTTTACGAATCGGAGACAATTTAATCAGTAAAGTTCTGAATAAAAAGCAAGTGCTATTTATAGACTTCATTTTCCTTTGGAAAAAACGTCGCGTCGTTTTCTCGAAAAAATATATAAAAATGAAGAAAAAATTGTTTTTCTTCACGAAACATTTATCCAGGAAATTTATAGAAAAAAAAATTTGCTTTTGAATTACACTTTTAATTTAAAACGTTTCTTGGAAGATAATTTTTCATTCACACGCACAAATTAAGAAAACTCATTTATGTTCGTTAATTAATAAAAAAAATCTTCTAAGAATGTGATGAAATATATATGTAATGAAAAAAAATAATTAGTACTTTTTTGCGGGAAGAATTTGCAAACGATTTCATTAAAATGATTGATTATTATTATTTTTTTATGTTTTATAAGAAAATAATTGCAATAAGATATTTCTTCATTATACCTTTATTATGATTAAAATATTTAAATTTTAAGAAACTGTAAAAGAGAACATTTTAAAAAGAAGATATAATGAACTTTTTTTGTGTTGTTTGTTGTTGTCTTCTTATTCTTTCTTACCCTTCTACTTTGAATCAGATAAGATTCACGAATTTTTTCACCTTCAGCACCTCCATCATTACATCGTGTCTTTTGAATAGTGCATCTTGCGTAAGGCAACAAAAGTGAACAGATGGTGTGCGCTTGTGGTGGTCTCCAAGTAATATCGAAATATGCCTTTCTTTTTTAGTATAATTCGAAGCAAGTCAAAGGATCTTCATTTATCTGAGAGATAGAAGTGCCATTCTTAGGCAATATTATTATATTTTAGTTAAAGGGAGATGGTATCCCCTACAGATGAAGAACCCTAGTCTTGGACAGGGTTTTGAGTTTATTTATAACTTCAATCCCTCTCTGGGCAGCAACATTTCCTCAATTATCCAGATGTTGAACAAATCTTTGATTGTCTGAGAGAATCCATATCACCCTGGTTTAACTGCGCTCCAAAACATATCTTAAAGCCATATCTATTGTTGTTTCTTATGTATCTCGATCGACAGTAATGTCAAATCCAGGTCGAAGAAATTCATTGTGGCTAGGAGAAGGGGCTAGATTATGTCTGTCGTTAGGAGCAGCTTTCAGCATTTTGCAGTTGACTGTACCATTTCGTTATGTGTTCTACTCTAATTTTGACTAAGAGCATCCGCTGGGGTGGGTCCGGGGCTCTTCCCCTGATCTTTCGAGAGGACTTTCGGAAAGGGTTATTTCTTCAAGGTTATTCTATATCTTCCTTTTCATTCGCTCAAAAACATGACATAAAAAAATGTGTTTCTTGTTAATATGATTGAGGCTAATCTTTAAGTGCATTTCACTAATTTATACGGAGAGAATAAAACATTGTCGGAAATCACTTAGAAGAGTACCTGTTTGGTGTCTCATTTATACTGAAAAATAGAACAGTTTTTGAAGTGTTATATTTTATGAAATGAGTTAAATTGGTCTGCATACAATAGTTCTGTGTTTCCCCATTTATTTTAACCCTTAAAACCCTTGCTAAAAGTAAATAGCAGTTAATAACTGTTCATTTTGGTTTTCTTAGACGTAAAATAAGTAAAATTCATTAGAAAAATACTATGTGTAGTTTTTTGGTTCAATGTATTTATTGAATTTAAATGAATGCGTTGTGTTTTATCAGGCATTACTTTTCATTTGCTCAAACATACGTTATTAGTGCAGAAAATTATACTTAACGAATAACATAAAATATATGAGAAAACGCAGAAATATATTATTCACAATACAATTAACTGAAATAAGTAATAAAAATAAAAATACAGCCTGCGAATATTTTATCATTAGCGCCAACTAAATTGACACATTTTTTTTCCAAACGATCTCGTTCACGTAAGTGCGCTCGACATACGTTATGATTTGACATTCTATATAAAACATGCAGATAAGGTTGGTAAACAGGTTTCTTTTGTAGAGTAGAGATATTCTATGAACAAGTTATGTAAAAAATCAACATTGAGGAGGGAAGGGGGCGTGGTTTGTAGAGAAAAATTCCCGTTCTTTCAACTATTAGACGCATTTACACTTGAAATTTGGAAAGCATGTTTCTTTTTTTTAGTAGAGAACATCTTTAAACGAGTTTTCCGGAAATCGATTTCTAAGGCAGGTTGTAGGGGAGTTATAGATTAAAATGCCTATCTTTCAGCTATTAGACCCCAGCAGACTTAAAATATAACAAACTTGTTGAGTAGAAATTCGCTAAGAATGGATTTTGCGGAAGTCGATTCCCAAGGGTTGAAGTAACGAGGTCGTAAAAGATACATATATTTCGTTTTTGTAATTTAAGTCCTGTTCTTTTTAAATCAGGAAGTGAGAGCTATGAGAATGTTTTTGAATACAATCAATAGCTAAATGCTAAGACATAGGTATGCTTCAACATGAACAAGTCTTCAAAAATCTCTATGGTTAGCATATCTGCATGTAAGTTAATCTTGGTTTTTCCCGAAAAACCTTTTTTCTTGACATTCATCTTCTTATGAGTAAGCTCTCTACTCTCACTATTCAAACATTCATTTTATTTTGCTGCCTTGTGTTCCTCCCATGTGTAGATAAAATTCGGCCTAATTTTCAACCGTTTTTTTCCATTATGTCGAAAATTTCTGCTGTATGGAGAAGGTGGATCCATAAAGCATTGCTTAACCCTAATTCAATGGCCTATTTCAGTGACAGCTTTAGAAATCACAATAGGTTTCCATTTTAGTCCAAAAACTCTTTCAGTATCATCAATTTTAATAGTTCTGTACCTCTGAATCTTCTAATTACTGTTTTTCTCCAATTTTAGTACCATATTCCTTTGCACCATTTATTTTACTTTTATTTTAGCGGGTTTTGATATGTTTCTTAAAAACCAATTTCACTCTTTCTTAGCTTTGTAGGAGTTACAATTTTTTTGCCTCTTATTATTTTATTTTATATTATCATGAAATACCCAACGAAGCGGGTAGGTAACAGGAAATAAAGTATAAAAGAGAGATGTTTTTCAATATAACTCATTAAATCAAATTAATATTTATGTGTGGTGAAATCCCGATTTATAGAACAGTAATTTTTTAACAACAATTAGGAAGCTTTTTTAGATTTATTAAGTTTTAAAATACAGTTTGTATGAAAACAATTTTTTTATGAAAGTAGATTTCATAAAATATTGACAACAGAACTATGAGATTATATTTTTACCAATATATTTTACTTTATATTTTATTTTTACTAATCTGATTATGAAAGTTGAAGCTTAGATGTATGTTTTTAATTTTCGATTATAATTAAGTAAGCTTGAGATATAATAATCAAATAAAATGATTAAGTTCATATGTACGTATTTTAGTTTGAATTGATATGTAACGCAAATGTTTTTCAGACCAAATGTATGTGTAGATGAAAGAAATGAACCCGTGGGGCAAGACGAATTTAGTGATTTTTCTTCGAATGGAAGGGATGTTTCAGAGAATTGCAAAGGAAATGACGTGAAATATGTCTGCGTAAGCAGGTAAATATTTGATTGACCAAAACAATAGTTAATTTTTTTTGTAAATATTCAAAATTTACGCTTGCTTTTACAGTAGTTAAAAATGTATCATTGATTAAATCAAAATATTTTTATCCATATCTTGTGAAAGAAACTTTAATGGAATATATATTATCTCCATGTGATTAATTAAAACTAAATTTTTTAATTTACACGTTTATTAAACAACCGAAAATTATATCTTAGAAATTAAAAAATTCATTATTTCTCTAATAAATAATTATATAAAATTATATTATAAAATAATTTACAGGAGGTTTGATTAACTTAAATAATATACTTTTTAATGTTTTAATCATGAAAAAATTAAGTAAATATTTTGTAATTATTATTGCTTTGTATTTATTATGTAGGTTTATATCAAAAATTAAAATTTCTACTTACTTGAAGTACTTTTTTAGACTCGAGTTTAAATCATATATTCTCTAAAACACTAAATTTTAGTTGCCGAACTACAAAAAAAAATAACGCTATTTATCAGGAATTATGCATTATTTATAACTAACTGAAAGAATCTTATTCACGCATTTGAATTCATAATTCTAAACTCATAATCTTACAGAAGTTTCCCAGAAGATCAACTTTCTATATCTTTTTTTCTAGTAAAGCTAAGAATCATTAAGAGTTTAGACGGAAAATATATGCTTCGCATGGCGTGTCTTTAAACTGTTGTTCAAAATTCAATTCATGATTACGAAATGCATAGTTTGTAAAGTGTTTGGGGCAATTTCTACAGAATATTTTTCTTCGCTTTTGTAATATACAGATTTCCTCGGGGATGTTAGAGATTGATTTGTACTTTATTCCCTTCTTCCAAGAAATTACGTTTTCGAGAGAGATTGAATTCATCTTATCTTCCGAAATGGTTTCTTGAAATTTCCTCTTACATACGAGAAACCTAAATATATTTATAGAAGGTTACTTTGTTATTTAGGGTTTATACCTAAGATTTTAGTAATTTATTTCAACGTATATTTCAACAAGGAAGGAAAATTAATGCATCAGATTTAAAAATATATTTTCAGAATTCCCGAATTCTATATGTTAACGCGTAGGTGTTTATCTTATAAGGTGATATGATAAATATATTACATAAATTTTCCTTTCCAGGATACCTAAAAAAATTTTAAGTGCTTATTAATATCATTCTTACAAAATAATTTTTCTGAAATTTCCATTATAACAGCAAAAGATTTTAATTATATATAGGTAGAATGCGAGTATGTCAGATTATAATTTAACCTTTCCAGTCATAATTTATAAGCTTGTACTTTCGATAATTATGTATTTACCATCGATCAATATAGCTAAATCAAAAGTCGTTGCCAAATGCCGTAAAACTCAGCCAATAGTGAAAACCATTCGCACGCATGTTCGAACTTAGTAATAACAACAATGATAGCATTTGGCGACATTTTTTGATGGGGATGTCTTCCCATTTGGCGAAATTGGACAACGATTTAACGCGTTAAGTACTGTATTTTCTCTGCATTGGTATGATGTTGCTTTTTAATACTTGAAAAAAAAAATGCAAATGGTTCTGTTATGTTATTTTTGCTTGAAATTTTCAGAATGATTTATTTGATAAGCAAAATGCTAATGTTCGAAATGATTATTTCAATTTGCAAACTTTTTCAAAAATATGAATATTGAAAGAATTGTATTTTTCCTTTACAGAATTTCGGAAAATGGCCAGGCAACAAAAAAAGTCACTACTTACCAATGCTGCCCAGGATTTTTTCGTACAACCGATGGTAGTGCAGGATGCGCTCAGCAGAAGTGAAATCTACTTTACCGGTAAGTAAAAAATTCTATAAATTATTCTGTAAGTTCTTGAATAAGATATGACATAGTTCTCTGCATTCCAATCATTCTAGGAATTGAATTCCGATAAAAAAATTTTAAAATTTTTTTGATAGGGACTATTAATTGAATTTTGATTCAATGTAGACTATTTAATAATCTAGTCTAGGAAGGCACATATTTCAATTTTTCCACAAGGTTTTGACAGTCTGTAAAAGAGAGAAATTTCAACGTTATATGAAAGACTCCACGGTTCACGAGGGTCCACGGAGCACACTTTAAGAAACCCTGATGTAAAGAATTAGCGCACAGACATGATCTGATTTGATCAACAGAGGGTGCTGCGGCATGGAGAGGAACTGGTTTTTTCTGGAGCAAGGGAAAAAATGGAAGGGCAGAAGATAGGAGTGGATCGAGACAGCGTTATATGCACTCAGATAGTTTTCTTTAATACCATGCAAGCGCCATCTGTTGACCAAAATATTATTTATTTTTGTGAATATATCTCATGATTATTTTTCAAACCTCAGTTTAATCTGCAAATAACTTAGGTAATGAAAAATAATTTATTGTATTATTTAATAAATATGACTGAAAAAGCCAAATATATTGGATTTTGTAACTTTCATTAAAATATCTACACTTTAAATTTGCGTGAAGAAAAATTAAAGCATAAAATATTAGAAAAATAACCTAAATTTTTATATAACATGTAAATTAATTCAACTAGATTTAAATTCTATTCCGTTTTCAAAAAATTAAGTAATATGTCAACTTATCACATAGTTTTTTAAAAGTACCTTCTAAGAATAACTTTCTCAATATAATATAATGTATATTATTAATATTATATTAATACAACATTTAAGCTATTTTTTTTCAACACACACATTACAATATATTGAAATCAAATATAATCACCAGGATATCATATTTTAATTGCATATTTATGTCAATACTTAAATGATTAAGTTAAGTAATCTTGTCGTAACAAATGCTATCAATAGTTTGCAAAATTATGTGTCGAATTTAAAAAAATTATTTTCAGTCATGTTTAATTAAAATAGTATTTTAATGTAGAAATACATTGGAAAATAACATATTAAAAAATTACAGGCATTATAAGTTTTTGTTTTATGCTAAATGAGCAGATTAATTCTCTGTTATGTACATTCATTTCAGTCTCCATTTAAGAAAACAATAAGTGTAAAAAAGTTGATTACAGAAAATTAAAAAACAAATTTGCTAATTAAAATATCAAGAAAGATAATAAAACAATTAATAAAATAAAGCAAAAAATAACAAGAATTGAAAAGTAAAAATTATCCAAAATGTAGATAAAATGTGATAAGAATTTCAGCAAAAATCATTCCACTAATACAGCAATACAAAAATAGTATAGGACTATTCAATTATTTGAGTTTCCATATTACATAACAGATGGCGCTAGCATTGTATTTAAAAAACTATTTGGGTGCATATAGCGCTGTCTGGATCCACTCCTCAGAAGAATGCAGATACGGGGATGAAACAAGATGTCAGAAGAAGGTTCCAAAAGATTCTATGTTTATGTGTGTTTGTAAATAGTGTTGTACTTTCTCAAAAGATAATAAACAGTTATACTTGTAAACAGGAGTTATATTGACAAAAGAAATATATTTTTTGTAAATGTGATGAGATATTGATTTTTCGATATCAGTAATTATCACTTTGTCTCACGCATGGTTTTAATTTCATTCAGAAAATAGTTTATTGAGATCATCCAGTCTGATTGAATCGATATCCTATCAAATCTAATCACGTAACCAAAACGAAATACTTTTGAAGGAATTTGTTGGCTGTGACTTTTAAATGAGTTTTAGGCACGTTTTCCTAAAATATACATTAATCATGATAATGTATATAAATATTTAAATATATTTATGTTCTTGTTGATTAAATTAAAATATTCTGAGCTTAGAAATTTAGCTAAATTTAGCCCACGTACAGTTAGTATCAGGGGCCTCTTCTCATATTTGGTTTTTTTCATCACGGACTTTAATGTACTATATCGTATAGTACGTAAAAAAAGATTCCGAAAAAGTAGCTGGAAACATGTAGCACAATTTGATTTCAGAAATATTAATTTAGTTCTTGCATTTATGTAGAAAAAACAGAAGTTGAAGGTTCTTCATTCCATGTTTATCCCTTTATATAACTGTGTGGAGTATACTTCTTACAAATTTCTTAGATTTTTAAAAGTTGATGGGAAGCTATTATCCCACCTATGATTTGTGCTGCTAGTAATTCAAAAGCGCGATACTGATTTCTGGATTTTAAAGTCATGAATGCAAGGACGACTTGTAAATTCTGAGCAGAAAGAAAATTGGTCCAAAGAACGTACGATTGACTAATTTTGGTGAATGTATATGCTAACTTTACAAGAGCACATGAGAAGAGAACATTTATACAGTTTGCAATGTCCCACTACGTACTGATCTCTCTTTTCTGAAATTTCATGGGAAAAAAAGAATACATTTTTCAGTTTTTGAATGTAAATTATATCTAGGCTATAATTAGTAGAATTCACTATTTGCAAATTATATTTTGTAAATGTTATGAAATGCGATACATAAAAATAAATACACAACATAACATATCCTACCTTTGAATAGCTCTCATTGGGTGGGCATAAGGAAACTTACTTCCTACAAAAATCATTATCTTAAATAAAAAATTAATTTTAGGCAATCAGCTAATTTAATTTCTTTTTATAAATCAATCTTGATTTCATAAGTATTTTAACGTTAAATTACTAGAAAAAATACCCTATAAAGGTCAATATATCAATATCCGAAATACGTGGATCCAGAAAAATGAGCTGTTTTGGGGTGCTTCTATTTTTAGATAATAATTTTTGCGTGTAAAGTTTCTTAAATAACACGAATACGGCAAGGAGGTTAATAATTTCTTAAATGATAATAATATATACCACAAAAACCGGCGTATAACGCACACTTTTAACATAAAAAATGAAAGCAAAATCTACGGTTAAGCATTATACGCCGGGTATAAAAATGAGGGCTTTAAAAATAAAAAAAGAAGAGCATAGAAAGAAATTAATCTTCTTATTCATAAGAATACAATTTCTGTAAACGAAATGCCATTCCTTATAACTTCAATGGATGCAGTTCTAAAATATACTATTTTTTTTCTAAATCTTAGTATATAAAACTTCGAATAAATGGCTTCAAAACATAAGAACATTATCCACGTATATTTTTGGTTTCTTCGTAAAAATATTCTTCGTTTCTTCGCGTTATACCCCGGATTTTACGGTAAATATTATTAATATAAAGAAAGGCAAACACAATTTTATTTTAAAATGTTTCTATGATTTGTGTCTATACTTCTTCATCTTAAATTAGAATATTAAATTTTAGTGTTATGTTATTGGTGTTAAATAATATTTTTAATATAATCTCTTATACATAAATTTGTATAAAAAATAAATACATTCTATTAGAAAAGAAAGTGCGATGAGTTTGCTCTTAAGCCTAATTTTATTTTTGAGTGATATTCCAAATAAATTTGGGCTTTAATTTGAATTTAACATGTATTAAAATAGATCTCCTGCATTTGTGAGAGTATTAATATAGATATTTTAGAACACATTAAGTATTCGAAAATGCAGGTAACATAAACACACCCACAGTACAGTGAAATAATATTATTTTAGCAAAAAAAAAAACTCAGAATAAACTAAAATATATTTATGGAGATGAGAGAAATCTAAGAAATTTTAATTAATTAAAAATACTCCATTGGTAGGCTTGATAATACAGGAGGCTTTTCACTAATGCTCTTAATGGAAGGAAGAGTTCCCACACAAAGGTCCACGAATTAAGAGCTTTGCTCCTCCGAAACCAGTCGGATGGAATTATGAGAATTACTGTGCATTCAATCTCTAATTGGCTTTTAAAGTCTTAATGCAGTACTCAGTGGAACTTTAAATAGAGAGGGATCAGAAGAGTTGTCCTCTCCCTGTGTTTTGGTACTTTTTCCCAGTTCATTCGCTGTCAGATGGTTAGAAATTTTAGATAACCATTAATAATGCTTAATAAAGTAAATAAATGTATGAGTTAAGCTCATACATGCATGTATTGACCCATATTCGTTCCATCTTCGTATAGAATGAATAATTGTAATGACAACATCATGGATCTACAAAAAAAAATTATTTTTGGATTATTCCATTTAAGGTATCGAAACACATTGTAATAATCAATTTTAATCAAAGCACATACATTTGTTTCTTTTTTTATTTTAACACGGAGGAAGAGTTTGGCTTTACAAAATATAATTATTTTCTTTCTACGTTGCACAGATTCCGAGTTACAATCAATTGCATAAAATTAGAAAAACCGGAAGTGGGTCTTTAATCCACTAGAAGTGGGTATTTAAATTGTTAAAAATATATCACGGCAAATATGATAACTCAAACTCTTACAAATGTATTTCTATGAAATTTTTTGAGCTTGATATATACATATCATTTTCTAGGGAATGTACTAAAATAATTCGTACTGTATGAACATTTAATGGGTCATTCTTTGTTGTTATTTCAATAATAGACGCATAAGTATGTCCCATTGAAATTTCAGCACTTTCTCTAAATAAATATACGTAGTTCATTTCAGTAATACGTTTATTGATATAATTTTATTACTTTTTCTTTAAAACTGTTTAAAGATTTTTTTTAAGATTCCCAAAAATTTTACTTATTGTGATTTTTGTAAAATTTTGATAATTTATTCCAAACATTGCTGGTTAAATATTAATTTTATTGGTATTGATCCCCCAAAAGTATTCATAATGTTTTAGTATGCTATTTTTTTAAAAAGTGTTTTGGAACGTGTTTGGATATTTGTATATTAGTTATTAAAATTATCTGAAAAATAACACACAAAAATTCTAACCAAGAATAATAACATGCTGTGATAATTAAAATGAAAAAATATATATATTTTTAAATTTTGAAGTGTATAGAAACAAACCGAATAAAATAAAATACTTGGTTAACTTGAATTCATATTTTTTGCCAATAAAAGATAAAAAAATCTGTAAATTTTTTATGAATTTGGAAAGAAAGAGATGATGGAGATAATACAATAATACCAGACACATGAATTGCAAATTGTTGAATTTTTTTTATTCTACGCAATATATTGGATTTGCGTGACGATGAATACATTTTATTTTTTTAATAAATCTATTATTTTTTTCAGGTCATTCTCCGTGAAATGAACTCCATGAGTTGGAGACCAAAATTGAAATTTCTTCAAAAGGAGAGGTTTTTATCAATTGCATTAATATCATATGAGGATGACATATAAATGTCTTCAGTTTTCTAAGAGAAAATTAAATTTTGATTTATTTAAAGTTTGTCATTTATTTTGCTTGCAATTTATTTTAGTAAATAAAATGACTGATGTAAGATGAAATTTTGTCCTTTTTTCCTAATTCCGTTCTTTTGTCTTTTCATATATAAGTTAAGGTATCCGACTGGTTGCGACAATTTTTTTTAAAAAAAGGATGGGTTTTTTTTGTTATTTTTAGATTTGTTTAGTGCATTTTAAGAAAAATGTGCTAAAATTAAGAAGAGAAAAAGAAATTATTATTACTAAAATGGGAAAAATAGGTAAAAATTGACCAAAAAAAAATGGCATAAACGCGGTACATTCTGTACCAAAGGTTTATGAACAAATTTTCAATTTTTGCTATCTAATCTGTTGCTAAAGTATTCATTTTTGAAATAACCTTCAGGATAAGAGATATTTTCTTTTTTTACAAAAAACTAGAGCACTTTATCTCAGTTATTATATGAAATTGCTTTTAAAATAGCAGTGATTGTATTCACATAAGGGACTGTAAACTTTGTAATAAAACAGTGATTGATAAATCTGAAGGTTAAATCAATTCTACTATTATACAGAACTTACAGAAAAAATTCACACAGTTGATTATGTTCAAAACTTTTTTAGCAATCGCTGACCCCATTTGATAATTTTCAAAAAATCCCATTTCTAGTAAAACGCGTTTTAAAGTATGGCATCTTGTTTAAAGTATTGGCATCTGCTTTAACTAAAATACTTGTAATTTTGGTTCTAGTGACCGGAAAGTGATATAGTTGGTATTTTTATGAAGCTAAAGCTAATAAGATGGCTCATAAAATAAAATCATATAAAATTGTCAATTTTTGGCAAAATACACAATTTTAGGGTAGTCGGATACCTTAATATTGATATCCAACGTTTTTGAATTACAGAGTTACACAGTTATTTACACTATAAAGCTACGCGTGCACACGCGCGATAGTTATTGGCGATGGACCTCGTAATTTTGAAACATGGTCAAGTGACGAGGATGATACCTGAGCTGGCACTAGCACTTGCCTGAGATCAGGGTTGGGAAGAGTTTTCCTGGGTACGGCATACTTCAAGCATTTCCAAATTATTACGGCCCACCCAGTGGTGTAAGTGCTGTGAGCAAAAAGAAAAGAAAAGCCTACAACAATATTTATTATGACTTAATAAATACTTATTGTTTATTATGAGGCCATTTTGGCACTAGAGAAACTCAGCTTTGTTGAGGGTCCATCCTGAAGAGAGCTGATGGAGATTAAATCTGTCGAGGCTCAAATGTCCCACTTACCTTTTTTAAATTTGAATAGGGATTTGAGATAAAACATTAATTTAATATCATTTTATTTTTGTTGCTCAAATAATTAATTTTTAGTACTAATAAAATGATGCAATTTTCGATTGCATTTTGCATAACTCTCTAGTTCACACAAAGGGTCCCACGCATTCATTCTCCAGAATATGCAATTAATGAAGATCGGCTGTTTGATTACATTAACCCCAATATAGTAATCGTAGTCAAAGAGTTTATTTACATTGAAATAACCAATGCTATATCTACGGTTACTATATCTAATCTCTTATATCAAATGTTTTAGAAATAAGGGATTAGTATATAATATATATATATATATATACCAATTAATTTTATTAATAGATATTTGAATAAAGAAATTCTAAATAGTAAGGATTAAATTTCCATAGTTTATTAACAGTTTATTATTATAAATTTATTCTTCTTCTTAGGTAGATATAGGTACCCCAAATTATAATTTTAGATAAAATTACTTTTTAAAAATTTATTTTAATTTATTATTTTTTTAAATCATATAATCTTAGTGTCTCTAAGATAATGGTAGTACGTTTACAATTCTTAATTTATTATTTCTATTATTTTCATTCTTTTGCTAAGTGCTACTTTTCAGCCATTGCTATGCTTTGAATTTGTATTTGGGTCCAGAATCTGGCAATAACTTGCTTATTGTACTGAGATTTAGCATGGGCTCTGCATTTTTTAATGCAATTTTTAGATAAGTTACCTTTTTCTCATAATGGATTTAGATTTTCTATCCATTATTTTCAATACGTTTTTGCTCAGGATTATTAACAGAAAGGGGGAAGGTTGGCTGGCCACAAAACATGTGTTCAACCCCACTTTTATATAAATTACTTTATATATACGCTGTCAGCAATGTTGATAATAATGTAGCATCCATTCTTTTATATTTTTTTATATTTAACTCTATTATTTAATTTTTCATATTTCCTTTTAAATTCTTTTGCAATTTCAATTCTTTTCAGTTTTAATCATGTTTATTCATCTCTCTCTTGTAGAGAAATTTTGATTATATATATATATATATATATATATATATGATCACATCATTTATTTGGGCATGCTCCTCGCACCAGTGCCAAAATACATGAGAGGGAATTATTCAAATATCACATTTTTATACCCAGCGAAGAACAGGGAAAAACGCGTAATAAAAAAATACAATCACGTGTTAAGGTGAAGAGATTAATTAGTTATTTATAGAAATCACATCATTGGTTAGGAAACATTAATCCCGGTCAGAAAGGCGCATGAAAACAATTAATGATTTTGTACTTTTTGGAATCGCTAATATATCTATGAAAAATTCAAAGTCTAAAAGCGGTATCACACGTAAATTTTTCATGCAACTTTTTAGCCCAACTTTTCGCCAAATCTGAGGGTGAAGGGTTACCGTAAACAAAACAACATGCTGTGACGTCAGTCGCGCTCTTTCTTCACATTGAAACATTATTCGCCGATTTTTCTGCTTCGAAAACGACTATCCAATTTTATTTCACTCGCGTCTTTGTTAATGGGGGTGAACAGAAATGTAGCATCACACACACATTCTGTTTAAATATTATACGCCTTTAAAATATTGTACACCATTAAAATATTATACGCCATATCTGATGCGTTTGATGCGAAGCTACCATCGTTTCCGCCATCTTGTTTATGACGTAGGGCGCCAAAGAACCCCACTGGCTGGAATTTCAAGGAACGTTCATTTGGAACAACTTTCTCAGCACACTGGCAAAAAATTGTTCGAAAGCCATTGCTATGGCAACTGAGAAAAATTGCACGAATTGGTCCAAAAATTGCACCAAACGTGTACGTGTGATAAGACCTTAAGGAATCAGTAATAAATATATCAACATAATGTTTTTGATGCTTTAGAAAAAAATAAATTGAGACACGTTTCGAAATAGGGTGTTAGGATTTATAAATTAGATGTTATAAATAAGGGAGATTTGTGAATTATAATTAGATATCAGTTTAAATTTTTACGCAAGCACGCACGCACACGAGTGTATGTGTGTAATGTTACGTAGTTGAGAAAGAGAGATTGTCTTTCATTTACAGGGATTCACGAGATTAACACAGGTAAATTCTTTCAGGGTAAATCGTAATTTATTTTGGAACCTCCCAGCAATTAGAACATATTTAAGTAACAAGAAACAATTAACACATGCAAAAACCCAATGGCACAAATTCAAAGTTGACTTATCAATAAAAATCCTTAGTCAATACATCGCAGTAAAACAATGTAAAGCGCAATCACTGTCAATCATTGACTCTTATCATCCTTTTTATATAGGCCATAAGTGAGCGAGTGTTTTATTAAAGACGCACTTAGAAAACGATTAGGATTATTGGCGACGGACCTCGTAATTTTGAACCACCGTCAAGTTACGAGAACAACGTATGATCCCTTTAAATCCATTAACAGTTGTAATGCTGTAACGACCGATGTTCAAGAATAGATTGGTTTTAATCCTCCCCATTAACACCCAACTCTTTAAACTTCTAGTGGCCAAGGTAACGGATTCATGGCCACAAGTCATGAGTTCGAGCCTAGTACCGCTGAAGACTCGCCGTGTACAGGGTGAAGCACATCAATAAATCTATTGAAATTCAAACATCTTACAGTTGGTATGGTGTGGAAATAAGTAGAAGGGATTGTTAGCTCATGTGTTGTCTTCATCTCTTGACTGTGGTTCAAAATTAGGGGGTTTGCCGCTAAAAACTATCGACTTGCTGAATAGTGCGCCGTTAATATTCACTCACTCGAATTCTAAGCTTTCCAGCCAGTATTACTTGAAGAACTTTCTAGGAGAGGATTTGCAATTAGAGGGTACAAGTAATAGGTTTGACACGCCAAAAAATATTGAAATAATAAAATTTATAAATTATGTTTATTTTTTTTCTTGATGAGAACATAGAAATTTTAATTTCACAATAAGGTTATCTACCAGCTCTAGTAGCAATTGTTGATGAAGATGGACAACAGATGGCACCACAAAACGCATTTTATCTCGGTTTTTTGCATTACTTGGAGACCAATGCCTTTGAATTAGAGAAACCGGAAGAGAGAAACAATTTAATCCACCACAAGTGCACTTTTAAATTGTTAAAATCTATAATGACGAGTTTGTTAACTCTAAACATTATAAATATATTTCTCTGAAATTTTTAGAACCTGATATTAAAATTATTTAGGAATACACTAAACTTATTCTTCCAGTATAAATAATTATGAGTTATGGCTTGTTAATTCAATAATAGACTCATAAATATGTGTCCCATTTCTTTTATATTTATTCGATCAACTTTAAAATTTTCATATTTTTGTAAAACATTATAACTTTAGTACATTTCCTTGATAAATTTATTTTTTTATTTCAGAAAACTTTTTTAATATAAGTTTATTACCTTATTATTAGTTTATTTGATATAAGTTTATATCTCTAACTTGTTCATAGAATTTTTTAAAAATTGTTAATATTATACTTATAACTGTGATTTTTGTAAAATTAAAATAATTTATTTTAAATATGCATGTTAAGTATTAATATTTTTATTGGCATTTATCCCAAAATATTTGTAATATTTTAGTATTGCATGTTTAAGAAAAGTATTATGAAACTTTGTTAAGGTTATAGGTCAGAAAAAAAAGTGAAAGAACTAAATACAGACATAGCAGGTTCTAGTTTCAGTTTTTGATTCAACGTACTGTTAAAAAAGTTAAATAATGTGGCGAGAGCTACGAAATTTTGTACTCATATTTAGAAAATATATTGGATGTTGTGTGAAATGTGTAAATAAAAATAAGTTCAATTTTTTCGTCATATTTAGGGTAATGTGCCCTTTTAAAAAGCTTTTAAATGATATTATTTGTAAATTTGACAGTCTTTTAATGAGTCTTAACATAATTTGGCTAAGCGGGTTGCATCTTCAAAAAAAAAAAAATTTGCGAATTGTCTAGAAGAAGTATACCTTGTTATATACAGTTTTTGCGGTTTAAATAGTGTGGTCTTAAAGTGTTGTATTATGCCGCAAGAGGTATACACACACACACACACACAAAATTAAGGTTTTTCATGAGTATACAATTATAATTAACCCTGAAGGGGGTGAAAGGAGGGCGGGGATGTCAAAGAAAAAACCGAAGTGTTAACGGATGAAATCGCTGGTGGCGGCGAAAAACCCCGGACAAACAATTTTTAAACAACTTTATAAAAAATTAAGAATTTAACTAATATAACAAATAATAATAAGAGTACACTCTTACTAATAAATAAATTTAATTGGTTTCAAAGTGACCGTCGTTTGCAGCAATGCAGAGGCGCAAACGCTTGCAGAAATTTTCAACAATGAGCCTCAAGTCTTTTTTTTACCTTTAATCCATCCCATTCCCTCAGAAAAAATTGCTTTAGAGTCTAAAGTTTTGTATGGTTTAGTGCAGTCTCTGGACTCAAAAATGGACCATACACTGTAATCCATGAGATTGAGATTCGGCGAGTAGGATAGCTAATCTTCACATGATATCATGTCTGGAAAATTTGCCCTGCACCACTCTTGTGTCTTTTTGACCTTGTGAGCTGGTGTAGAGTCTTACTGAAACGTCCACTTTGCATTTCCGAAATGCTTTTGGGCCCACGTAAGTAAAAACAGCTTACTGAATGTCCCTCTGGTACACTTTTTGATTGATTTTAACGCCCTCTTCCACAAAAATCAAAGGAGTTTGCGCAAATTCCGCCCCAGACCATGACCGACTTTGAATATTATCGATATTCAACAATTGCCGAATGCTTGGAGCGTCCACAGACCAGATTCAATAGTTTTGGGAGTTATGAACTTGTTGAATCGCAAAGAGCTTCTCATCAGTGAAAAGGAATCTCTCCCATCGCTGACTTGCGACCCGCCTCAAAAGTATTCGGCATATTTGGAGCCGTACGAGTTTGTTTCTTTCATTGAGGAGCTGAAATTTTCGCAACTTGTAAGGCTTCAGTCCAAGCTCCGTTTTTGCAATTCGTCTCACCGATTTGACACATATCCTCATGTCACAAGCGATTTTCTCATGGACACCATCGGATTCCTCTGGACTCGCTTTTCGATGCCCTTGCGATTCATTGAAGTGTTTATAGTGCGTTTTCGCCCACTTCCTGGACGTCGACCATTATTGCCAAGCTCTTTGAAACGGCAAATTGCATCAAACACTGTTTGCCGAGGTACAATAAGCAAATGAACGACTTCACACTTTCGTTTCCTTTGCTGAAATAACTCTAAAATAGCAGACCTTTTGCTCGACATTATCAAAAACACATAAATTAAAGTACAAACTAAGAAATGTATTTAAAAAAATTTATTATTAAAGTGGTGGATAAAGAAACATGAAAATACCAACTAAAAGGAAATTTGTTAATTATTCTAGGAGGCAAGAAATTTGTCGGAGTTTTTTAGCCTCCCCCTGTAATATATTTTCTCGCTAAATAAAATCTAGAAATTACCATGAAACATTATTTTTTAAAAATAATACATTCATATATAAGGGGTCTCAGGGGTGTTAACTTTTTCTGGAGGGCTGAAAACATAAACAATATTCAAATACATATTACTCTTTTAAATTAAAATTAAATAATTCGAATCTTTTAAACATTATTTATACAAGAATTAGGCTTCGGAAAAGTGTAAAATGGTTAAAATATAATCATAAATTTAAAAATTATAAGCATATGAAAATAAGAATTTTTATATATGAAATATTAATTAAGTTTTACTGCACGCATGCTATTTTCAAAAGTATTAGCTTTAATTACTAGCAATAAGTTGATTTATAAAGTTAAATGTATCCTTATTACACAGTAGTAAATTTAAATAAATAGAATAATAAATTATATTTTTTAAAAAATAAAAAAAATTATATTTTTAAAATTTTTTTAAAAAATTCCAATATTTTTCAAATGTTTTGAAATACAAAAGATATATTATTCTTAATTTACCAGGGCTGAAAGAGTATGATACATTTTATAATTCTATAAAGTTTTAAGCATCAAAAAGTCTATTATTTTAGAAAATAGCGTGCGCGACGCAAAAATTGCTTAATATTTATTACAAAATTATTTCTTATTTGCATATGCTTATAACTTTTAAAATTATTATTACATTTCAAACATTTTGTACTTTTTTATACCATAATCGTTTTTAAATAACATGCAAAATATTCGAATTATTTAATTTAAATTTAAAAGAAGTATACCTGTTTGAGAAAATTGTTTACATTTTCACCCCTCGGAACAAAATTAACACCCCTGAGACCCCATAATTTTTCAAAGAGAAAGTTATTCGAACTCATCACGTGGGCTATCTTCATGTTCACGTTCTTGGACAGGAAGATAGTTGTTGAGAAGCTGCTGTAGGAAGAAGAATTTGGACAGTATCCCCGGAAAAGAGTTTCACTTATTTTCTTGAAATAGGACTTATATTTGTCAAAAGAGGGTCTGAGCTTAAAAGTAATCTCTTGATAACATCTTTATTACATACTTCCGAGAGAATTTTCTAACAAAACTTTGTCGGTATGTACAAAAGTGCTTACTTCTGGCTTAAGCAGAGCCTCTTCTGAGAGCTGTCCGATTGACAATAAGGCATGCGAAATAATCTCGGCCCCATGCACTGATATTTTTCGCAATGTTGGTGTCATCGAGTGTCAGTTATATAAACTTATATATATTGACTTGTTTCTAAAACATACTTTCCGAATTTGTTTACATCAATCTCTTGTCTGCTTGTGTGTGTGTGTGTGTGTGCTATAACCTCTAATATAATTTTTAACATATAAATTAAGATTTTGTCAACTCCTGTTATTTTACTTGCCAATTTTGGGTTTTGGAAAAATCGCCTAGCCGAATCACCATTGTTGGTACTCCCAAAACCAGCTTTTAAAAAGTCTATTAAAAGGCCAAATTCCTGTCTGAGTTTCTCTTGAGTTTTCTTATTTTTATCACAGTTGCAATTTTTTATTTTCTTTAGACCTTATTTGCCACTTTCCTACTGGGATTCTATATGCTAAATGCAGGATTGACACAAATAACTTTATTTTTGTATGCAGGGTAGACATTCCCTATGATAATAATTCTGGAGTCCCATGGTTCATTTTTGTTAAGGCGATATGGTACCATCTTCACAATTTTTTTTTATTTTTAACATTTGATATTCGGTTTTAATTGCATTTCATAAAGTTAATATTTAATAATAATTCCATTCGAAATTTTTTTAATTTGTTGCAAAATGTTTGTAAAATTTAAAATTTTAAAGATTTTCTAGCATTTTCTAAATATCTAAGCTTTTGTAAATATGCATATTTTCTTTCAAAATTTTTTTGCAAAGTACCTTATAAAATACTACATGAAACTGAGCAAGGGGTTTTTTCTATTGCTACTCTTCAATTTTTTATTAATTTTTTTATAGTTAAACTTCCAAAACTCCTCAAAAAACATAAATTTTGATTTTGAAATTTTTTAGAAAAAGTACTAAACATGTTAGAGCGAATTCCATGCACAGTTTTACAAAACATACATTTCAGAACATGTATAAACAAGATATCAATCATTGGCATGGCCAAGTAATTTTAGCGCGTTTTTCACATGTTATATTTTACAATAATGTAACTAATGAACTTTGTCTTGCGTGTCTGTCATGATCTCTCTGTCGTTCTTCTGCTCGTAATTGAGGATCTGATCTACGGGTTTGCATTCTCGTTCTATTTGCAACAATGTCACGTGGATTTATTGGAGAACGTGACCGTTCTGCTCGTCTCTGTTGATGTTCCTCACGGTCTGCTTTCCTTTCACTTTTTCCAATCAACGTTCTTTTCCTTCCCAATTTCAGGTTTCAAAATCTTTTCTCACTTTTAGTTTTCAAAAAATTTTTTCACACTTTTAGTTTTAAAAAAAACTATTTTTACTTTACACTATATATCTTATCACTTATCACTTTTAGTTTTCAAAAAAAACTATTTTCGCTTCACACTATATATCTTTTCACTTTACTGTTTAAAAAAAGAATTAAATTAAAAAAGTAAAGTAAAGTCCTCCTTTTTGTGAAGATTTCCTCCAAAATGCAGGTAGATTTTTTTAAAAAAACTTTTTGCAAACAATAAATTTACTAGGTAAAATTTGAGAAAATTTTGTAATAAACTAGCGAAATTCAGGAAAATTTGTAGGAAAATTCGGGAAAACTATGGGAAAATTTAAATATGATTCGGCTCATCTAGGGCACAAATGCGACCAAATGCCGAAAACCCGAGGTCAATTGGTTGCATATTGGCTGAGAAAAAGGTACGCCAAAATATGGAACGAAGACAAAATTTGCGTCCTAATAGCGCTTTTGTTCCACTACGTGAAAAACGCGCTAAAAATTTAAAACCCATTCTTCAATTATCAAAAAGCTTTAGGGTTTTGAATAATAGTATACATACAAGAATTAAACATGGAGAAAAATGAGTTTGAAGTTTTCATTCCATGAATAGCATGATATAACATTCATCGAACAGTCTGAAACTTTTATGAAATGTTAATTAGCTTAGTTAAAACTGCTTACCATAAGAACTTGCAAAAATGGAAAAAAATTAAGAAGTATACTGGCATAATGAATATATAGAAGAAAACGAATGAAAGATCAATACTTCATAAAACTTTATCTAATAATTATAATAAAAATAAATACACACTACAGAGCTGATTCCATGCTTAGTTTGACAGCTCAAATAATGCACAATATGTACAAAAAATAATTATGCCTTTATTTTTTATTTCCAAGATTTTAAAAGCCTTCGCACGTTAAATATTGTACACGAATGAAAGCACAATCAAATAACAATTTATAGGCAAAATATATCAAAATCTAAGAATTGCATATGTGCATTTGTTTAAATAAATATCTTAAAATAATTTAATAATAGACGTGTTGAATTTCAGAAACATGGGATATATACACACACATATATATATATCACCAAAAACAAATACATAAAAGTGGGAGTGTTTTTCTAGATTTTTAATTATCTGAGTTATCAAAATGAGATTTAGTATTTGTGATTTGGGAGAATCCGTTTTGAAGTTTTAATTTCATTCATAATAATATCATAAAAAGCACGCACAACTTTCAGATGTTGACCAAACCCATTTACTCTTCCCCCAATAAATAATTCACAAACTAGAATTTTTGTATGAATTGCACAATTCTTTCTTGAAATTATTTGTTACTGCATATATAATGTTAGTCTCATTTACACACGGTAGAAAAATAATTAATTCACTTTTTGATGTGTAACATCTTTCCTCTCGATTGCTGGAGATTTGTGGGAGTGATTTCGTGAAAAGGGACGGAAATGCGTAACAGGAAGTTGGGGAAGCGGGCGCTATTTAATTTGACCAAAGCGCTTGGTGGTGTCTCTTCGCTACCCTTGCAGTAAAGTTCTGTTTTTTCTCCTTCATTCGGGAGGGGCTCCACCCCCTGCTGTCTAGGTCGTGGTATCTTTGTTTTTGTTTTCTCAATTTAGGATCATAGAAGAAGCTAAGTTCTTTAGGTAGAGACGTGGTTAGACAATGACGAACGTGTTTCGATACCTGACTTCGATTGCTGCGTACAATTTAAACGACCGGGCCACAGAGCAGCTGGTGTTGCGATCTATCGCAAACAGAACAACTCACATGTTGTGGCTCGACATACGGATATTACTTATCGTCAAACAAGTAGACTGGGTATTGTTAGTCAAGATATTGGAGACATATGTGCGGCAGAATCCTTATTTGAAGAATGGACAAACAGTGATTTCGGTGGTCGTAGACATTTCTCCGAAACAAACGGTTCAAAAAATTAAAGATTTCCTGCATTTTGCACTTTTACCACATACCGAAGGCGGTTCTGCTCATTTTTTTTTTAAACTATCACTCGCTTTCCATGATTTTGAGTGGTGATTTTAAAGTTAACTTCAGTTTGCTAGAAGCCGAGCCACTCATGGCGTTTTTGAATGATGAACTCAAGCTCGAAATGAACACAAATCGAAATGTTTCGACAACTAACAGTGGTACTGTTATTGACGCTATTTTTCAACGGTTTTTAAATACTTTGAAATCACAAGTATATGTGTCATATTTTAGTTATCATAAGTTATCATTATTGCTCTTCCTCAAATTGAACAAGAATAATTATTTTTGATAAAAAAATTGTATTACTCCTTGTGTTAATTAAATAAAATTTTCATTAAAGATATAATTATTCCATAGAAAATTATTTCCAATCATACTCGATTCATTTTTTTTCAGGATTTAAGTTGCTATTGCGAATTTTCCACGGTAACATGTCAGATGTTACACATCGTATGCGACTACTGTAAGGCTCGTAAATTTTTTATTAGGCTTTTTTCTAGCAGATGATCTGAAATGTGGGCGTAGTAGTTGCTGTCCAGCATCAAATATTGCTCCATAACTTGATAAAAAAATGCAGGTAAAGCTTTGATGTTTTGCAGGCATGTTTATAAAGATTCGAGGTATCAAATAAGCTAATAAAAATACTTCGATAGTTTGATGATTTTTAGGGTACCATATCTTCTTAAATCAGTAAAATCTTTTAAAGTCACCCAACATCAGTTCCATAACATTGTAGATGTTGTGTTAGACGTGGCATTACTTATCTTTCCATTATCCATGGTGAATAATAATGTGTGCTCAACTTTAAGTTGAGATTCATTTTATAAGAGAACTTAAGTTTTTTTTTTTGTAAGTATTTTATTTGTTCTTCTAAATATTTAATTTCCTCCTTGGTCACATCTTTCGATCCATGAATAAATCTTGTTCTAATGGGTCTACAATATATAGGAGAGGATGGTACTCGGGGTTTTGCTATAGTAGCTACCATAGAGCCATTAGTAGCTCTTAAAGTCATTTGTTTTGCAAACGTTAATCACTCCGAAGATGTTTGTTCTCGCAAATCTTTTGTTTTTCTCCGTTCAGTACAGACGCTAGATTCAAGGAAAGATTTTTGTAAATGACCATCAGTTTGCGATAAAGGGTATGTCACTATTGGCTCAGCAATAGTACCTTATAACTAATGGTTATTCTTCATTTTAAAGACGTTTTTTTTTAAAGCAGCCTTCTATTTACACTTAAAATCATACTTAAAATAGAACATTTTATGCTTTAAGATGTGACGTTCATATTTGGTTTTTTCATATGAATAGTCCTACAAATACTCTGGTTTCTTGTATATTTGTTTGATAGGATCTCAGATAGCATAAATAAAAAATCGCTAACGGAAGTTATTTAGATGTGGAAGGTTTGATAAAATCTAAGTGGTCTGTTGGCTCAAAGAGAGAGAGAGAGAGAGAGAGAGAGATTTATTTTTTTCTCCCGCAAAAATATCTCGTAGCATGCTAATATTTTTTTTTATTCCTTGCTTTTGTTGAAAAAATGCATTCTTTATTGGAGTCTATATTTTCTATAAAATTTGTAACCCTTTTTCAATTAAATTGACGTGTTACGCCCCATTCCCAACACTGTCATTTAATCATTTGCTTGAAGTAGGTCTTAAGATTCAATTCTTTAATGTCTTGCTCTTGCTCATACATTTCTATGAGCTCATCTATTGTCAGCTCCTGATTGTGGGAATCCAGTAGTTCTGTGCACAAGGTATTGCTGTAACACAAAATAAATTATTGTGACTAAACGGGGATTCCCCATGACATGCCCGAACATGTACATTAGCTAAACATGAAACGAGGAATGAGTAATCAAGTTGTGTAGCACCCAAACAAAAGACGAATCGATGAGATTTGAAAACCGCGTAATTCCGACTTCGCGTAAGTGGAGGTGTTAGTTATAAAATTATACTGCAAATATAAAAAGCATACCACTCTTTTTTTTGTCAGGCTGTAAGGACTTATTGAAATATATCAATATGTTTTGTTGTTTCCTATAGTGAGTGCTACTGTATATTGATATCCCTCTTAAAGTAGCCCCTTATTCTTCCATATATAAGCTTCTAAAAGGTCACATGATTATGTAAATTGTTTTAATTTTTCTTTCTCAATTCCTATAATAAGCTCACTCACTCTCTATTTATATTGTTCAAATTTTCAATCGTTAATAAAATGCAGCTTAAAGCACTCAATTGAGCTGAAATTTTATATACAGGATTATTTTGGATGACAATACAGTAATTTTATTATAATTAATAAAAAAATAAATGATTAAAACTAATCATTCAAAGAATTACAAATACAGCCACGGTGGCATCATTTTTGGCGACTTAGCGAACATTTTGGCGACGTGTCGAAACTTGAAAAGGTTTTTTTTCACATTTTAAAATGCTCATTTAAGCTGAAAAACTCTATACATCATTGCTTTGGGTAGCAATACGATAATTTAAGTATAATTAATTAAAATAGGCTATTGAAATTAATTTTTTATAGAATTACAGATACAGCCACGTTGGGTTCATTTTTAGCGACTTGGGTCAAACATTAAAAGATTTTTTCAAAGCATTCAGTAGAACTGAAATTTTATATACACGATTGTTTTGGATGACAATACTATACTGTAATGTTACTTAATAAAAATTAATTGCTACTTTATGTTGGATTCTGCAATTTGCATATACATATTTATATTTATTGTAAATGTTTGATAAAAAGTAATTAAAATAAATTTTTTTTTGTTGATCTAAGTAGGAATGGACTTCAATTTTTTTTTATATTACTTGTTTTTTGATGTTATTAAATCCGAAATATATTTCGTGAAATCAGCTTACTGCGCAATTAATTGCTTAGTAATTTGAAAACTTGAGTAAGAATTTAAATAACGGGTATTTTTAGATATCGGTACGCAATAGAAATAAAGAGATTTTCTCGAAACATTCGCTTTAATTATTTTAATTAATTTAGAACATCACGAAATCCTTTTGTTTTACAAATGTTTGCATAACCTTCGATTTTCTTACAGAAATAGCACTATAATTATTCCTATTACGTCAAAATTTTGACGTTTTTTTAGTACTGAGAATCTAGAGAATTAGTTGAATGAATAGGACAAGAAAATTTCAGTTGGAATGACTCTTCACTTTATTGTGTAATATGACTAAATACTTATCGTAACTTTCATGAATTATTTTTGAAGTGAAACTTTTTTGCGGACGGGAGTGAATGGGAAATTTAACCCAGTTTTGTGTAACAGTGAAAAAGCGAACGGAAGTAGTGATTCCCCCCATCCCCCCGCGAAACGTCGCCATGGTGAGGAGATAGCGAGCTGGAGGAAAAGAGAGCGGGGGAGGGGGTACACCACATGACTTGAATTGGACGATTGCTAAGGGGAAATTGTGCATCCAAAGTATATCTTGCTGCTATGGACGAACGGCGCTCAGGTATTGATGACATTAAGTGTGTACCTTTGCTACTCTCGTAACGAACTCACGTGGCGTATTTTCGTAGTTCTTATGTAATAAACGTGTCGTTTTCAAAGAATAAACGCGCTCAAAATATTACCATTATATGGCTCTTCCCGTTACGGAAGTGTCTGGGGCATTGTTTATATGCAACTAACGTTCGCACCAGAATCGCTACGGATAGCGTAAACAAACACAGTGACTTCTGTTAGTGATGCATTAAGTTGATATTATTAATTTTTATTTCCATTGAATCAAAATAAATTCTGGTCAGATAGCCTAGAACAAATGCAAAAAGAGGAAAAGAGTTTCGTGAAAGAAAAAAAAGCATAACTAGCAGCAATTCCTGGCGAAAGTCTATTTTTCACCAGGTAGGTCGCAGCTTTTATCATTTTTATTCATAAAGTTTTAGTGCTGTACACATCAGAGGCTGCTGCAATCACTAGATCCGGTGATGATTAAAAGCCGATTATCTTAACTAGAGACTTTAATGTTAATTTTGCTTCAGAAGAAGCAAAGGCACTCATTGAATTCTTGAAACAGACACTGAATTTGACAATGAATACAGATTCTAGAGAAGGAAAAACAATATACGGAGCCACGATTGATGCAGTTTTCTCACAATTTCTTCATTGACTACAATCGAGGATTTTTTATCGAGGATACAATCGAGGACACCTATTGTGTCTTTCATGGAAAATAATGATGCAGAAAACTGAATAAAATATTTTCATACAATAAATGAAGTTCGAATTTTATTTGATTAAATTTATCTCAGCAGTTTAATATAATTAAATCTATTCCTGCATTTACGGCCAACGCCGCCAAAGAAGTTTCACTTCTATCGCGTGGCTTTCCACGTTCTTTTTTTTTACATGTTGGTTTCTAAAATTCTCCATAGCTTCTGTATATTTACAAAAAAATTGGAGGGAAGGAACGCGAGAACATCGACTCAAATCAAATACTTATCACGAGATCTATAGGACTATTAGACCAAACATTTTTGTTCCATAGACCCCTTACCATGTTTATTTTAGTTTGGGGTAGACCCCTGCATATATATATATACCTAATATGGAATTTTTAAAAATTTATCAATTTAAATGCCTTTTTGACAGCTAGTCCAGCATAATGTTTGTGAGTAGCAATCTCACAAATCCCCACGAGCACTAATTTCTGGTTGATTTCTTCTTTTTTGTGTGATGAGGTTTATAAGGGCCCTAAATCCAAGTTCTACCACATAGAAAACAGTAAAGTAGTCAAGAACGTCTGTACAATAACCCATAATGCGGAATATAAAATAGGGATCTGTTTTGGTAACCAGAATTTGTGGTATCCTTGTTCGAACATTGCTTTAAGTCTTCCATTTGTGGATATTTTTTTAAAGGAGGAGGCAAGATTTTGTATAAAAATTACTGTTTTCTGAAATTTGTATCTGCAAAATTGTGTAAACTTATTGTATATATGTACTATATATTTCTCAAATGCAATTGTGTATACTGAAGTGACATTTTAAAAATATTCTTAAAACATTTAGATAGAAAGCAGATATTATAACAAAAAATGACAATTTTCAAAAATTTAGCTGTGATGCTACGTAAAAATATGTTTTGAAATCTCTAAGCAATATATTTGAAAAAAATCTCAATTTAGTATAAATAGAAATGTTTATTTATTGTACAGACAAGCTTTTAAGCTTTAGTTTTCACAAGTTTCTCCATAAAAGGCCCATAGATAGCTGATATGCGATGATTTTTGTCGTTGTATGTAAAGCATGTTATACACATAAATATACATAAATTTCATACTAAAAATAAAAACAATTTTGTTTTGGCTGTTTTAGAGATGATTTCTACAATTTAGGGAAACATTTGAATTTTAAAACTTTCAGAAACAGTGTCTACATGTGAACATAAAATCTTTTGAAATGTCTAATCATGCATTCCAAAACCATATTTAAACACTTTCATATTATACTTATGCTAATTATGGTCAAATTTGATATTTGTAATGCATCAAAGTTAAAAATTCTTCAAAAATTTTTGCAGAATATGAGAAAATTAATGTAAATGCTACAAAATATCTCGTTAGACAAAAACTGAAAAATGCTATGTATGTATTTTCTGCGCAATTTAAGTAAAATAGGAACCAAAAAGTCTTAAAATAAATATAGAAGAAGCTAATGTTTGATAAAATGGGACAATTACATATTGTAAATAGAAATTTTTTGAGGAAGTGTTACTTCATATTAAAAATGCAATTTTCTTATTAAAATGCAATTTTCTTCATTTAAAAATGCAAATTACAAGTATGTTGTTTTTAAAACTGCGTGTACCTTTTTCTCAAAATCTACCGTATGAATATATATACAATTTTTGCTGCACATTATTAATATATAACTATACTATCTGACCCGGCCGTTGCTGTGGCTTTATTTTAATACAGTCGACTCTCGATAATTCAAACTTTCGATAATACGAACCCCTCAATATTTCGAAGTATATGCTCAGTCCCTAGAAAAACTCTTGATATTTCGAACTAAAACAATACATTTTGGTACACTCAATATTTCGAAGTAAAATCTGTCATTGGCCAGACTACAACACGCTATAATTCGACGTTATCCTATAAAACCTTCGACAATTCGAACACTCATTATCATGTACAGTCCTGTAATAAACAGGTTGGAGCTTACAGGTTTTGCGTTGCGTTGTCTCTGCGTGTCTCCCCTGTAGCGTAACCCCTTTGATGACCATCTGCTTACTACCCCTTCTTAATGTTTTCCGGTTCCTTGGGCAAAAAGACACTTTTATTGTTTTCATTCCTTTAAATGGTCAATGGACCAACCATACTTGTTTCTAGCCTCCCATATCTTTTGTTTAACACGTGGCCTTGCTACACATGTGCTCAGAAAGGATGGTCCGCTATTGTGAAGAAGAGATGCGTAGGATTGATCATGAATGTATTGAATATATTCTTTTAATACAGGACTTTTAACTTCGGAAAAATATGCACTCTGTATATAATATTTACTTTTTAAAAATACATTAAAATAATTTTATACATATGTACAATAGTTGTTTTATTACATGGTTTCAAATTTAAATGTGTTAGAAAAAAATTTCTCTTCGTGTATTTTGGGAATTTTTTCTACCCTCTTGATAATTCGAAGTCTTTTATTGGTCCCTTCAACTTCGAATAATCGAGAATCGACTGTACGTTAATTCAATATTATTTTAAGCTATTCAATGCAGTCAAATCAATCTTCGTTTACAATTTTGGAGGGTTGACGACATAATGATTTAATTGATTTTATTTATCTCCTATTTGAGTATAGTATAATGCATTAATTACTGACGAAGCTGTTAATTAACAACATATGAAGACTCAATTTTATAAGTGTGGGGAATAATGTTGATGTTTTTCAATCCTTAAATTTATTTTATCATTTTAGAGTGTAACAATAAATAATTTTATATAACAAATCACTAATCGTGCAGAATATTTTTCGGTAACCCGTCTTTTGCTGACTCAAATAGACTCAACGGTTTCCACACACGTGAGCATGTAACAACTAGTTGCCCACCCGATAAGAATGGATTTTCTAAGTCCAAGCATCAAATTAATACTGTTTGGGTTTCAGATTCATTTATGGTCATCGCGAAAGTGAAACGAATCGGGAATTGAAGCCTTTTGAATAGTATTGGAGATTCTTTCGGTATCAGTGGAATGCGTGGCAACAGATTCCGTAGCAAAAGAACCGAATTCTCGTTTAAGCTTTACAGTCAAAATGTTTGCTTTAAGAAGTTCCCGGTAATTCTTTTGATGATCAAACGTGGACTGTTGCGTAATCTAGGTGGATTTAAGTTACGCAGCAAAATAACCAAGGAACCAATCTCCTACCGAAGATTGTGTGGTGACATTCCTGATACATCTAGAGAATTCAAAAACTCTATTGGAAAATTTACGGTTTTGTTTTACTCAACAATATTGTGGATTGATTTAAAAGGCATTGGATCACCTGGGAACAACTCTATATCTGGAAGTTTATTTCATCCCAATATCAACATTTTTTTCTGATTAAGTAACAGGATTAGAGAGGCAATAATTATCTAGATAGTTATACAGTATATCCGGAAAGACACTCTCAATCAGTTCCTTTTGTTCTGAAGAAAAGTACAGAAATTGTCAGACTATTTCATGCATTATGTATTGGGATGAAGTTCTACTTCACCGTTTTCAATATTGAGCAGTTGGTTAGAAAATATTTGCTCCGATTTATCATCTTGCAAATGTAGTCGCGTGTTTATGGTCATTCGAAGTGTTTCCCCATTTCGCCATAAAAACAATTGTTTTAAACATGCGTTAACCTCGTGAGCAAAAGTAGAGCGGGGAATGACTGTTAATGTCTGTCGGAAATCACCAGACAGTAGTACGAAGACAGTAGTCGTTGCCGTTTAATTCTTGCAAAGTTCTATGTAATGCTTTGAGTAAATGTTTATGGATCATGGTACACTTATATATCCCAGATCATGATTGAATTCATTTGCAATACTGTAGCCGATCCGCTCTTTTTTTTCAATGGTACACATTGCTTCTTGTGTCTTATGAATGTCCAATGGCAGCTTGATGCGGAATGTGCAGTTTTTCTACCATCTAACAAAGTGACAACAATGCCCGAAGATGCAATTGTCAATGCAATTTCCCATTGCAATCGTATTTTTGCAAGGCTGCGCCACCAAGTTTAGTTGCTATAGACAATAAAAATCTGGAGGCGGGACTCGATCGCAAAGCCATTCGACCTCTTTCCAGCAATATCCAGAAAGTTTTTGAAATTCGAATCCAGATTCTCGTTCCCCACCCGAAGAAGCACTCGGAGCCTACTTTCGACACCCCTACTCCTGTAAGTTCAGTCCCTGAAGGGGCTCATTACGGTCGTCTGACATTATCCAACAAAGTTACGGGAGTTTCTAAAATTCAATTTCAGATTCTTGTTTCCTACCGAGAAAAACAACAGGAAAGCATTTCTCACACCTCAAAATTTTTAAAGCAAGCCCCTTCTACCGTTCGCATAAAATACATTCCCCTGGCATTATTGGACGTAGTTATTAGATTATCTTGAATTGGATTGAGAATATTCGGATCGGCAGTTCGAAATACGTTCAAGACCCACTTTTTGCGTCTTTACGTTGGCAAGTTGGGCTGGTGCTGCTGTCCACGAATATCTCGGACCTCCGGCATTATCTGACAAAGTTACAGGAATTTCTAAAATTCGATTTCAGACTCTCGTTCACCATCTCAAATTACACCAGGAACGCACTTTTCCCGCACCAAGACTTTAAGGGTGACCTTCTGCCCCAGTTTGCGTAATAGATGAACTTTGCCTGAATTATCTGGCAAAGTTAGAGTAATTTCTCAGATTGAATATCAGATTCAGATTATCGATCTTAAAATACGCCAGAGACCAAATTTTCGCGCTCCGAGGTTTTTAAGGCAAGCTCCTGCCTCGGTGTGTCTAAAATACGGTCGACTGGTATTATCCTGCAAAGTTATCAGAACTACTAAAATACGATTTCAGATTCTCATTCCACGTCCCGAAACGCTCACGGAACTGACTTTTGATGCTCCCGCACATGCAAGTTCAGTCGCTAGAGGGAATGAAAATCCGGAGGATGAACTTGAATGATATACCTTTTGACCTAATTCAGACAATATCCGGTATGGTTAGTGGAGTTTCCGAAATCTGATTTCAGATTATTGTTTCCCGCCCCTAGATACAACTGGATTTTACTTTAGGTGCCCCTGAGCCGTCAAGTTCAGTCCCTGGAAAACGCGTTAGGGTCGTCCGGCATTATCTGGTAAATTTACAGGAATTTCTAAAATTCGAATTCAGATTCTCGTTCACTATCCTGAATTATACCAGAAAAGCATTTTTTCTGCAACAAGACTTTAAGGGTAAGCTCCTACCACGGTTTGTGTAATAGACGGCCGTCCTGCATTATCCGGCAAAGTTACAGTTATTTCTCAGATTGGATATCAGATTCTGTTTATGTGTTTTGAAATACGCCAGGGACCAAGTTTTTAGGATCCAAGGCTTTTAAGGTAAGCTCCTGCCATGGTGTATGTACAATACCGTCTACCGGCATTATCCAGCAAAATTGCGGTTATTTTTAGAATCTGATTCGAAAATCGGATTTCACACCCCGAAATACGCCCGAACCTTACTTTTCATGCATCTTGGTTTACAATATCTGCTTCCACAGATACATGAGCATTGCGACATTTTGCGAATTTTCCCGCTTTTCGGAATTTTCACATTTTCAGCAATAAGAAAATTATGGCGTGATTAATTGAAACAAAAACTATCCTATGTTTTAAGTTAGACGAAATGACACACAGTATGCAAAATTACATTACGATCGCTTGAGCAGTTTCGGAGTCCATCGCGGACAAACACTGTGACACGTAATTTTTATGTATAGAGATATGCCGAAGTGGCCCTTTTTAGAAATTCCCAAATTATTTTGCTAGAGAGCAGTTATCGTAACAAAAAAATGGCAATTTTGAAAAGCCTCATAATGATACTTTTAGCATTGCAAGTTTTTGAAAAAAACCAAACAATATTTTTAAAAAATCTCACTTTTGTATATATATACAAGTCTAATTAATATACAGAAAAAAGTTAAGTCTTTATATTAAGCAGTTTCTTAGAAAAAAGTACATAGAAAAATAAATTTAACATTAGCGGTATAGAGGATACCGACTACCTTTGAGTGTAAAAATGTTTTTAAATAATTTTTTTTTATTTCTGTGAGGTGTTGCAATATTTCAATTATTTTTTAGTTGAAATAATTGTCATTTAAGTTAACGCATTCATTATAGAAAATAATAATATGCTTCCGAAGCTTAGTAAACAAGTTTCATTTTTTCCCCGTAAAAAATATGATTTAGAACTGACTCAATATCTGATAATTAAACACATTTTTTTAATTAAGAAAAACTTGGGTACACTAAGCAATAATAATGATAACGATTTCACAAACATAATTAATGGAATTTTAATACACTTTTCACAAAATTCATTTCGAAATAAATGATTGTTTTTCATCTTATGAAATCCATTGCATTCAGGATAAATATATTGATAATTAGATTGTTTGCATATTCAATTAGTTTTGTAAGACTTTGCTCAGACAATTAAATGCAATCATCAACAAACCTTTCATAACAATAAACTTAGCAATTTGTTATTAGGCTTGGTACCTTCAAGATGGGAGAGCTACATTCAGAGTACAGAGTGATTGTAAACAAAAACAAAAGTATCTAATTACATGAGCATTCAGACGCCCTCTGGCGGTTACAAGGGGAATTCGTTAAGGAATTCTCAACATCAGTTGCTGTAAACAAGATATCTATTGTTAAAAGACTTTGTAATTTTGATTCACAACTACGTAATTAAGAAGATACTTGAACAGGCCTCCCGTTTCTCAAGCTTCCATATCATTCCAATGCGAGGACTTCAAACTTCAACAAATTCAACGTGCCTTACCGTCTAAACTGTGGATCTTTACTGCTGCCAGAACTCGACAAAGACATTAATGGGTACGAGGTCGTAACTATGTCTTTTTGGCTACAATGGTCTTTACAAGCAGAAGTTTCATGTATGGCGAATACATGCCAATCCGAGTATAAACTGAAAGTTTGTTTATTCTTCCAAAAATTACCCAAAATTCAAAACTTGAATATAAGAGTAAATGAAGTAAAAAAATCCTGTAAATTTCAAACGTGTTGCTACAAGGGGGAGGGATGTTACAAAGCGGGTAAAAGGGTTCAATGTGTTCCAATGAATTTGCTTTAAAGCAAAACGCCAGACACCAACAACAATAGTTTACTTTTTGTTAACAATATTTGATGTTAATACTTTTTTAAATTCATTGTTACCTTTTACTATTTGTATTTGTCTTACTTTCTGAGTCATTTTTTTTTAAATTGAAAAATTAGAAAAAAGAAAATTCGAACACGACTATTTTCAAAAAGCAGATTCAGATACTCCAGTAAGTTAAAGTGAATTTTTCAAACTATGGAAGAAATCGGACTCTTACATTAACTTTGAAGGACTCATGTGGATTTTTTCTTCAATTTTCCATAAAAGTTTCTTTTAAAACACAAATAAAAAGTTAAATGACTAAAATGGCTTGCATACGACTAACAGCAAATGCTAAGAAATACGTTTTTAAAAACTATGTTATTCTCGAGTACAGCCTTTACTTTAATTTTAAAAAAAAATCAAATAATTCTCAGTTTTTATGTAGAAATACTTTTTAGATGGAAGAATTTCTTTTGAATTTCCCAATGTAATAATGTTCTAATATTTACTGTTTGCCGAGATAGCTGAAATAAATACAAATTGATTTTAAGAAGGTAGAGTGTCTGTCAATTGAAAATCTAAGAAAATGTAGTGGTTCATACACATGCAAAAGGTGAAAATTGAAAAAAAATCAGTATGAGTCAGTATGAGCATATGGATGACACATTACTTGTGTATTTCTATATATGTGTATAATTTTTCAGGATAAAATGATATAACAAACAACACACCCACAGATAAATATAAACAAGTTAAAATATACACAATTCTGAAAAAACTCTGAATGAGTGGATTTTTGATGACATTTCTAGATCATTTATAGTATGCAATTTATGGTAAACATTTTTCATAGGGGGAGAAAGAAAATATTATTGTGTCGAATTTGACAACCGAAAAGTCATGCATTTGGAGGGGAAGATTCAAATGTATTTAAATAAACAGTTCAACTTTCTCTTGTTTTTACAAAAGCTAAAAATTAGGAAAAATTTAAATTTCGAATTACGAATCAGTAAAGAAAAAGAATCTGCTGAAATGTGTTCGAAATTATTTGGCGGATTTCTTGACTCCTAACTCAGGCAACCCTTGCACGTTCTCAGAGCTTCCATAATAAGTTCACTCATGTGTATCTTTCTTCGAAGAGGGTATAAAATGCGAGCTACTCGTCTGCCTGTCTCATCTATTCGTTTCCGAAACTTGAGAGCTCCTTTAATTCTCCTTTCTAAAGCTCCTTTAATTTTTTAAGCTAAGAAAATGAACGTTGTAATATGCACTTGTATGTTGGTTACCCTGGTAACGGTCTTCTCAGCAACACATGTTGCAGCTGATAACATCCGTCCTTACAACAAGTGAGTATCCTGTTTCTGTACCCGTGTAATCATGTTTAAATATTTTTGAAAGATAAATTTTTATACTGGTGAATAAGATTTGCAGTTTAGATTTCAAGATTATACTTCGTCCATGAGATTGGAAGAATATGCTTCATTTCTGGACTAAAAAATGTTTTTTGCTAAATGGTCAAATTTTCAAATTTTAATTTTTCTTACATGTGCTAAAAAAGACCTCTGTATTCAAAAAGAATTAGAAAAGTAACTAACGAAGTATAAGTAAATTAACTAATATGGTATTTTTTGGAATAAAACAGATAATTTTTGAAAAATTTAAATGAAATAGAGGTTTTTTTAAGAAACAATAAGCGCATATGTACTAAAAAATTCATCTTAGTAGGCGTTTATCAGCCATCCATATTTTGACTGCCCTATACTATAAAATATTAAATTTCAAATATCCTTTTCATTTTATAACTTAAAGCAAAAGTGAAATATTTCAAGAAATTATGCCTAAATATTTCATATGTCAGTTGCGTTTTTTGTTAATATTGCGTAAGATTCTTGTAAAGTTCATATCTTTGAGCATAATCATGTAAGCAGTTTTTCATAGAAAGATTCTTTTTTAATTTGAAGTATTAATTTCATTTTGAATTAGAATTTTTTTCTTTTTTAGAATTACAATGTACATACAAGGATAATTTATTATTTTTAAAATAATGTTATCGAATAATCCAGGAAATTATGCTTATTTAAATAGTTTTTCAGTAAATAAACATGTTTCAAATTTTGTATAAGTAAAGTTGTTTAAAATAAATAACTAGCTAAACAATCAAGAAAAATGTGGTATTTACAGCTTGTTTGAATATACAGTCTTATAAAAGTTTTATTCAATTTTATTTGAATAAATATATTTCGATAAGTTTTAATAATAAAAAAATTCGTGAAATAATGAATAGTAAAAATTAAATATAAAAAAGTAAAATAAGTTTAAACTATATTTTTACTACCGTTATGTGTAATTGATTTCATCTCAAGATCATTGCAGCTTGTATGACCAGTATGAGGCAGAACTGAATACGAGAGAAGTTCGTGGAAATAAAATGATCGTTTCCAATTCCTTCTTAATTATTATAATCCTTTATCTTATATATTTTGACTAACAGAGATATATTTTACAGTTTACACAGTATTTATGTCGTACGTAAATGTTATACTTTAACATGTGTTTTTGATGTAAATATAAACTGTATTTATACTGGAATCTAATGCTAATTGGGTGTGGCTTAAAACATTTATTGGATGGAGGGAATTAAACGGAAAACATGTAACCATCTCCAGTATTCAGTCTATCTTAAACATTGTACTTACGAATTTTTTTTTCTATAGACTCTATTTTAATCACTTAACCATCAAAGAGAGATATCGGTAAAAGTATCAAGAAAGGTTCACTATGACAGAAGTATGAAGATGGAGGCAATTTTACATGCAAATAAAATTAACGGAAGCAGAGCAGTGGCCATTGAAAATTTAACGCATATGAAACAAATATGTATCGATGGCATAAGCAAAATTACATAATTTTTGCTTGTGAACATCCTTGCAGATTATGTGCACCCCTATTAAGGTTTTTTTTTTTAAAAAAAGGATATATGAGGATTTTTGAAGTGAAAACTTCTTTAGCGGCGTTGGGCACTTTTTGGTAGGGGAAAATCTTATGGGTTCGCATCACCGTCATGCTCTGACTGGCGCACGCTCAGTGTGCTGTTCGCCTTAGCCACTTATTGGATGGGTGAAATCTCGTTCGTTCGCGTCACGGACATGCTTATAGCAGTATATATGTAGTTATACAGCTGAAGTATAGTGCTGTGCATATCTTATAAGTGAAATTCAATGGATTTAGTGAAAAGTCCAATGTGTATATACTGTCCATTGCTCGTTGCGATTCCGAGAATGGGCAATACATATTAATGGTTGCCGTTAATATTTCGCCTGGAAAATCTATGAGACAGATAGAGCAATTTTTATTCGAAAATGTGATGATTTATACAAAAAAAAGGTTCTGAAATACTCGAAAAAAGATTTGGCGAAAAGTATGCTAATGTACCGATGATTTTAAGTGGAGACTTCAATATTTACTTTGCAGATGATAATAATCTACCACTAATTGAATTTCTAAATGAAACAATTTAAATATGTCCAATGATCGAAAACTCAGATACACATTTTACAAAATTTAAAACGACGATCAATGCGGTTTTAACGCGATACTTAGATAAATTTGAATCAAACATTTTCCTTTCTTACTTTAGTTACTATAAGCCTATTGTATCTTTTTTTAGAACAAAATGAAATAATTGAAAGTACAAAAAGTCTAAGTATTGTTGAAATTAATGATGACAATGATGCAAACAATTAAAATAATGTAAAAAGTCAAGTACATTGAAATTTAAGTAAATACAAATACTATCCATAAATAATATGATTGTATATAAATTGTTATTTCAATTGAATTGTATTTATATTTTGTCATGATCTTATACAGCCCGTAAAATATTTAAATAATAAAAAAAAAACCTTATAAACATGCATTTAGTTGTTGCTCGGAGTGTCAATAGATGTGCAAACCAGATTGATGTTGATAATTTTAATTCAAGTATTATGAAATTTCAAATTTTAATACTAAAAGTTCTAAGTTTTCACTTCTATCGGCAGTTTCTATAGCTGCCAGTTTTTTGTTGTTGTTGTTGTTGTTGTTATTTTTAGATTTATTCAATGCATTTTAAGAAAAATGTGCTAAAATTAAGAAGAGAAAAAGAAATTATTATGACTAAAATGGGAAAAAATAGGTAAAAACTGACAAAAAAATAGCATAAACGCGGCCCATTCTGCACAAAAGGTTTATGAACAAATTTTCAATTTTTTCAATCTAATGTGTTCCTATATTATTCAAGTTTGAAATGACCTTCAGGATAAGAGATATTTTCTATTTTACAGAAACTAGAGCACTTTATCTCGGTTACTATATGAAAATGCTTAAAAAGACAGTGATTATATTCACATAATCGACTGTAAATTTTGTAATAAAACAGTGATTGATAAATCTGAAGGTTAAAACAATTCTACTATTATACAGAACTTTCAGAAAAAATTTCAGTTAATTATGTTCAAAACTTTTTTAGCAATCGCTGACCCCGTTTGATTATTTTCAAAATATCACATTTCGAGTAAAACGTGTTTTAAAGTGTGACATCTTGCTTAAAGTAATGGCACCTGTTTTTACTAAAACACTTGTAGTTTTTGTTCTAGTGAACGGAAAATGATAAACTTGGTATTCTTATAAATCTAATACGGTGGCCTATAAAATAAAATCATAAAAATTTTTTAAAATTTTGGCAAAATTTACAATTTTAGGGTAGTTGCATACCTTAAACAACAATGTTTTCGGTGGGAAATATGGCTTACCAGAAGAATGCTTCATCATGTCATATGAGGTCAGGAAGAGGCTCAAGGAATATTGTATTGAATTTTTATTTGCTTTTAAAATCCATTTGATATAAATCCAATTGAATACTCATGGTTTCACCCTGAAAACCGAATCTGTTTTGCCGCGCTTCCACCCTTTAAACGTGCGGGCTAGATGGTGTGTGTCTGGAACCAAATGCTTCAGGATACTGATCAGAACTTGTCAAGTTGATTCTCCTCTTAATGTTGACACTATTGAGGGTGAAATATGGTCCTATTTCCAATTAAAGTGCTCTTCATAATACAACAGTCCTTTAGTATGTAATATTTTGAAATGTTTATCTCTTGTGAATGTTTATTATGCGTCAATAAAAAAAGAAGGAAGCAAATTAAAATTTTCATTTTAAAGTTTTGTATAAATACTGCCAATTTTTCCCCCCAACTATTTTCAATAAACTGCAGTTTAAATGTTCTAAACCTAGTGAAGAAAATATAAGTTTTAGTATTTATTTTGTTTTAAGTGTGTGTATACTTGACAGGTAATTAAAAAAATTATATATATATATTCACTGTCTGCAATATCGATATGATATTAAAAAAGAAAGATTGTAACCGGGTTATTGTAACTACAAATGTTACATTCGTTAAGTGGAGGAGATTTTAACGCGTATCTGTACCACTGCACTGAGGACAATCGAATGGAGCTTCTGAAAAGTCCTTAAAAAATCGGATATTCTTAAAACTTTCATTCAAATGTAAAGGTGATCCTTTTCAAAGCTTTCATGCATGCAAATTTTAATAGTGCACGAGTATTTATTTCATTAAAAATGTTCTACATTTTATAAAAATTTTCAGCTCTATTTCAGAATTATAAATCTTTCAATTAATTCAAAATCTTTAGAAAATGGTTGAAAAAGCCCCTAATTAACCCCTTAACTTAAAATATTGAGAATATACTCGTATTTCTTTTAATAATATCAAAATAATATTAATATGTAAACATGATCTCTTGGTTAGAAAAAAATTATAATGAGTAATTTAATATTCATAATGTTAATCTATATTCCTTAAGTTTAAAACTCAACAGTAAAAAAAGAAAGAAAAAATAAACTGAAAATGTGTGTACTGGACAATATTTTACAAAAAAGTCAAGGAATTAAATTTGGAATATGAAAATATATAAGTACCGTTTTGAATACAATTCCTAATTTTAGTTTTATTATTTTATTTATTTATTTTTGGCATACTTGGTCAGTCAATAAAATTATCAAAATTCCTGTAATAAAAAACATTTTTGTAATCCATCCTTTTTTTTAGGTTCAATACGTTTGGCTTGCTAGAGTATAGGTCCCGTCAAAAGGCCTGGTTCGATAGGTGAGTGTATTAAAGTATAAGAAACATTTTGATTAATAGCTTTTTGAAGAATAATAAATCTTTTTATAGTTCCTTCATATAAGAACATTTTATAACTTTGTTTCTTATGAGTTGTCATTGATAACCATCGAAAACAAATTATGTTTTAATTTTATCACTGAAACGACAATTACAATCACAAATTCAAAAGAGTAAAAATTTGAATCCTTTTTTAAAGGAATAGAATTACAAAATAATTGTGTATAGTAAGGAAAAGTTCTTTTTTCTACTGAGTGTTCGAAATGTATGACTATATTTTCAAAAATTAATTACAAAAAAAAATTTAAAAAACAAAGATATTTACTTATGATTTTTTTTGTTTCATAAAACAGGCATTTCAGTCTATTACAAGGCTTTTTTGTACGATTAGTGCAAACATTAGTGTGCACCATTAGTTGAGGGCAACAATCTGAATGGTCACTGTAATCTGCATGGGCACCGTAACTTCGTCAGTGTCACTAATTGAAGATTAGCAAATAATATTCTCCACAATTCCAACAACTCAAAAGTGTTATGTCTAGATATCTCCGTAGCCACGCTCTTTCAATCAATTTTTTTCCCTTTCAAAACGTTCGTACGGTTGGTATCTAAAGGGTTAAAGCGATTTTGAAACGAGAATGTTGAAAACCGGAGACGCTGCGTCATCTAGTTTGCATCTCAGTAAACAGAAACAATCCTTTATGGAATACATAAAACCGTGAGTGAAAATTTATGTTTGTTTATTTTTAATTTATTTTTGAAAGTGTAGTATCATACTTTTCGTCGTCCTATATTTTTCAGAATAATTCAAGCGTTTTAAAGTATTAACTTCCTAAAATTACTTTCTCATCCCATTTTCTAAGTGCCCAAAAGTTTTCGTTGAATTTTACTTTCCTTTTTATTAATAAAAATATATAAAACAATACATTTGCGTTTCTAATTCTTATGTAATGACCAAGGATAGATTTTAAATTGCCTTCTTCATAGAGTGAACAGATTTATGTTACACTTATTTGTGACGTAAGCTTTCCTTTATTGCCTTACTTGGAACTTCGATTTTCTGTAGAAAACAAAGGCTTGATTCATATGGAAAATTTACTTATATCCAGTCCCAGTTCTTGAGGAGAAGTGGCTATCAGGGCATATAAATTCTCCCCCTCCCTCACTTTATTATGTCTTAAGTCGTTTATTAAAATAATTTTTTTTTTTAAATTTTCTAAATGTTAAGAAAATTTTTCGTAAGCAAAAAAGAAAATTTTTCAAACGGATTTAACGAATTGGAGACAACTTCAATCAATCAGTAAAGTTCTGGAAAAAAAAAGGCGAGTGCTATTTATAGACATAATTTTCTTGGAAGCAAAACGTCGCTTCGTTTTCTTGAAAAAATATAAAAATTTAGAAAAAAACATTGTGTTCCTTCACAAAACATTTGTTAAGAAAATGGATAGAAAAAGTAAAATATGCACAAAACAAAATTTTTATTTTAAATTATACTTTTAATCGAAAAAACTTTTAATTTAAGATAATGTTACATTCAAATTAAGAAAAACTCGTTTATGTTCGTTAATCAATAAAAAAAATCTAAGAAAGTAAAGAAATATATATGTAATGAAAAATTAATTAGCACTTTTTTCCAGGAAGAATTTGCAAACGATTTCGTTAAAATGATTAATTATTTTCGTATTTCTCATCTCTGATAGAAAATAATTCAAATAAGATGTTTCTTCATTGTACCTTAATTACGATCAAAATATTTAAATTTAGGTTACGGTTATACATTTACGTGGAACCTTAGAGAAATCTCTATCATCCACTCATCATAATAAGTAGAAAAAAATAAGAATAATTTGCTGAAGTGTTACATAAGAATATAAAGCAGTCCACAATGAGTGCAGTGCAACAACGCTTATGGAGGGGTGAGTGGGAAACCACTCATCCAGTTGATTTAGTTAATGACGTCCCATCTCTGACAACCTCGCCCGTCTTTCAACCGGCTGCCGCATCTCGACGAAACGAGGGAATTTTTAAATTTAAGAAAGTGTAAAAGAGGAAATTTTAAAAAGAAGATATAATGAGCTTTTTTGTGTTGTTTGTTGTTGTCTTCTTATTCTTCCTTATCCTTCTACTTTGAATCAGATTAGATCCATGAGTTTGTTCGCCTTAATCATTTTCAGCACTATTTCGGGTCTTTTGAACAGTGTGTCATGTTTAAGGGAAACAAACTTAGCAATTGGTGAGGCGTCTCTTCACACACATTGCATGTCACACGAACCGCGAACTTTATGAAAAGACGAGAGAATCTCATGAACCTTAAGAGCACGGAAGTTAAACATGCCAAAGCAATTTGGTCCTTTCTGTTCTCGGAAAATTTTATAACAGTGCCGGGACTTTCACATCGATATCATGTGTGCGCTTGTGGTTGCCTCCAAGTAATATCGAAAAAGGCCCTTTTTTTAGTATGTTTCGAAGCAAGTCAAAGGATCCTCAATTACCTGAAAGATAAGCAATATCATTATATTTTAGGTTCACGTGAGATTGAATACATTGTAGAGAACCCTAGTCTTGGACGGGATTTTAAATACATTTACAACTTTATATCCTCTCCGGTTACTAATACGTCTCCAGTTATCGAGATGTTGAAAACCACTTCGACTTTCCGAGATAACAGATATTACCTCGGTTAAACTTGTAATAGCCTGCGCTCCTATAGGTGTAAGATGATTGGAAGGAACACTAACCATAGTTTAACAAAACAATCTAATTTATTCACAATATTAATCACCAACAAATTCAAATGATCCAGCCAAAGAAATGCAGCCAATTAATCACAATGCTGACAATAATTAGGTAAGCGAGATATGAGAAAACTTTAATACTAAACACACTTACTCAAGGCGATCACATTGACTTCTCAGCTATTTAAACTGCATTTAATCTCAGTGACAATTCGTCACATTAAGTAATTGAATTATCAAACATTAAATATCTTCGATTCTCATTCAATTTTATTAAACTCCGCTCTGATAGCAGTCTATCCTATCTCTCTCTCTCTCTCTCTCTAATCTAAAAACCTAGACTATATACACTGGTGTACAAAAGTTAAGCATAATTGATAATTATGTGAATAAAGATAGAACTGTAAATCAGAATGGCGGGAAACGTGATATGCGAGTGTAAAATGGTTATAAAATAAGGAAGCAAATCAAAAGAATGATAATAATTAATTTTATTATCCAAAGTAGCAGTTTGAAGGAAAACTGAACATAGCAAGGATTCACCCTTTAAAAAAAAAAACGAAAGAAAACATTAAATAAAATACTGATGCTTCAGTTTAATAAGGCGTGTGGTCACCTCTGACAGCCAGGCACACTGCACAGTGATTTACCATGCTTGCTATGACATGATGAGTGAGTTGTGGGCTCAAACGGTTCCAAGCTTCTTGGAGAGCTCTCTTCAGTTCTGTAATGGAGCTTGATGGGTGCGAAAGGGATTCAATTTGTCTTCCGAGCATATCCCATGCATGCTCGATAGGATTTAAATCAGGGAAGTTCGCAGTCCACGACATGCGCTGGATGTTTTCCGATTCAAGGAAGTCATCAATCAGCACCGCTCGGTGACATGGCGCATTATTATCCATGAATATGAAATCAGTACCGACAGCACCTCGAAACAAGAGAACATAAGGCCCAAGAACTTCATCTTTGTATCTTTGAGCAGTCACAGACACCGTGTCAAAGAAATGGAGATCTGTGCGGCCATCCATCATGATGCCTGCCCATACCATTACTCCCCTTGTTGGAAAAAGATGTCTTTCTTGGGTCAAAACATGTTCCATGTTCTCTCCATATCGTTACCCGCCGAGAATCACTACTCAGACTAAACCGGGACTCGTCACTGAACATCACATTGGCCCACACTCCAATATTGATGTTTCAAACTCCAGTTCAAACGAGCGTGTTTATGCGCAGACGTGAGAGGAATGCAAAGTGCTGGTATTCTGTCATACAGGCCAGCATGATTGAGTCTCCTGTAAACAGTTTGTCTCGAAATTCGTATTCCTGTGGCGACTGTGAGCACCGAACCCAGTGCTCTGGTAGTACTGCCCCTCTGACGTCGCGCACATATTTACCAGATATTGGTCTTGGCGAGGGGTTGTGACTCTTGATCGACCTGATACTGGTTGTCGGGTAACATCTCCCGTTCTTTGAAAGCTCTGCAACAGTCTTGAGAACACAGACTGGTACACATTCAGAATTTTAGACACTTCGGTTTGTGATCGAGAGGATTCCAGCATTCCAATGATTCTTCCTTTCGTAAACATGTCCAATTGGCGTCTTTGTGCCATCATTCACCTTGTTTGATGGTTAACAACGTTCCTTCGCACAGCAGTTGCACGAAACTTGTCTGAACTGCCTATGCTGCGTGAATCGGTTTCTCCGCGTTCCGACATGCGCCGGTGTTTCACGCAGGACGTAGTCGAATGAAAAGTTTTGCATGAACCCAATGTTTCTTCTTCACCCAATTAATATCCGCAAGAAATTTGGAATAATTTTACGAATATTTACTACATGTTTTTCGCATTTTACGATTTATGCTTAACTTTTGGACACCAGTGTATAGTACTCCTAATCAACATAATCACTTTTTTTTCTTTGAAGAGGACTTTTACAATGAAAGAATTTTTAAAGACCAGAAATTCCCCAAAAGAACTATTAGTAGAAGGAGCTCAGATAGAGAGAGAGAGAGAACCGTCATAAACTGTGAACCAAAACATATCCCTAAGCCATATGTTTTGCAATCAGTTGTTGTTTCTTATGCGACCCAATCGAAAAAATTATCAGAGACAGGCGCAAGAAATCCATAGTAAAAAGAAGGAAGGGGTTAGATTATATCTATCAACAACTCGAGGCTTAGTCCCTGTGTCTCCCCTCCAAAATCTTTTGAAAAGGGTTGTTTTTTAAAAGTTATTTTATGTCTTCTTTTTCATGCCCTCTAAAAAAATGACATAAAAAGGAAAGCGTTTCTTTTTAGTATAATTGAGGTTGAATCTTTAAGTAAGTGTATTTCACTACCTAGTACGAAGAGAAAAAAATGTTGTTGGAAAAGTCTTCTAAAAGAATACCTGTCTGGCGCAGCATTTATACCAATAACTAGAATAAATTTTGAAGTGTTACACTTTATGAAATGTGTTAAATTGGGCGGTATACAATAGTTATGTTTCCCCCCATTTATTTCATTGGACCATAATGTTGCTAAAAGTAAATATGCGTACGTAACTGTTTATTTTGGTTAGTTTGGACGTATAAAACAAATAAAATTCATTAGAAAAATATTATGTGTAAGTTTTTGGATCGATGTGTTTATTCAGTTTGGATGAATATGTTATATTTTATCAGGCATTATTTTTCATTTACTCAAATATACGTTATTATTGCAAATCGTTACACTTAACGAATAACATAAAAGATATGAGAAAACACGGTAATACTTAATCCCACAATACAATTAACTGAAAAAAGTAATACAAATAAGAATACACTCTGTGAATATTTTATTATTAGTGCCAATTAATGTGAGAGTTCTTTTTTTTCTAAACATTCCCGTTTACGTAATTGCTTTCGATATATCTCTTCTATTTTTATATTATGTATGGAAAATGCAGATTAGAATATATGGTTGGAAAACATGTTTCTTTTGTTGAGTAAAGATATTCTATGAACTAGTTTAGACTATATTGGCATCTATCTCTACAGTGCAGGAGTTCAGGGCTCTTTAGACGACCTTGGCGTGCTTTAGAAGCGGTCACCTGCGTGGTGCAGGGGTCAAAGTCTTTCTTTACCTGTATCTGCTCTCTCCCTTTTTCTAATTTTAATCTTCTGTACTGCTGGGGCATTTCCCTGTGACAGTTGTTTATAGATAAAGATCTGGTTAGTGACATTCTTTTGCGGAAAGGTCAAATGGACTTTGTGTAGGTTTTCCTACTCCAAGGGATTAGAAACAACAACAACAGAAATTGACATCCAAGGGGTTATTGTAGTATAAAAAGAAAACTTTCTACTATTTCAACTATTATGAGACGTACCCATTTGAAATTTGGCATAAATGTAATTCTCTTGTTGAGCAGAGGTCTGTTTTAAACGTGTTTTCTAGAAATCATCTCCTAATTCGCTCTATTTTTATATATTACACAACTAATTTTTAAGTTAAACTTTCCAGACCTAATAATATATATATATATATATATATATATATATATGTTATCTCTCTAATTCTCCTTTTTATTGTCTAATTATTATTTTTTTCTCCTGTCTTTTATTATTTTCAATTGGTTTTGTTTGATTAGTTTAATTACAATAAAACTATCTAGGTGGCTCCACTAATTTTTGTTTCTGATGTTACCAACTTAACACGTAATTTTTAACATCACTTAGCATGGTTGCGTTCGATTTTAGTAGGTGTTTTTCCCGCTATATTGTAAATTGCATTTTTTCACTTAATTTTTTTTTAAAATTTTTTTTTGTCTTGTTAAAATTTTATTTCCTTTCATATTTTATATTAATTTTATTATATTTTTCTGTTGGTTGCAAATTACACGTGGTTGGTTTTAGGCCTAACTTTTCAATTTGGTTATTTTTTTCTATTATGTTTAAAATTTCTGCTGAACGGGGAAGTGTTGGATCCGTAAAATATATTTAACCCTAATTTTGCTGGTCCTAATTCAGCAACAGCTTTAGAAATCATAATAGGTCTTCCTTTTAGTCCATTGACTCTTCTGGTTTCTTACATTCTAAAGGTCTAACTCTGTTTTATGCTATACATATGCTTAGTTAATTCTAGTACAATATATATTTCCATCATTTTTTTATATTGTGTTTCTTGAAATCTGGTTTTAATCCTCTAGTTTTATTAGTGGTATATTTTAGTACTATCAATTTTATTATACTGTGCATTTTTTTTATTTTATGATACTATATATATATATATATAGTCTTACAATATTATGAAATATCCAGCAAAACGAGTAGGTAACTGCTAGTAAAGTATAAAAGAGGGATGTTTTTCAAAAATAAGTCCTCCTTAAATCAAATTAATGTTTATGTGCTGCGAAATCCCGTTATGTAGAGCATTAATTTTTTCATTAACTATCAAAAAGCTTTTTATAATTATTAAGTTTCAAAATCGAGGTTGTACGAAAACAATTTTTTCGATGGAAGTAGATTTCGTAAAATATTGACAATAGGACATTGAGATTAAAAAAATTGTGTGGCATATTTTATTTTTGCTGATCTAAATATGAGAGTTTGTGAGCGACTTCCACCTAAAGTCGCTCCCACACCATCCTGCCTACTTAAGGGTGTGGGTGGAAACAAAGCATGACCAGAAACTTTCATAATATTTATGATTTTATTATTATTCAATCACACTTATCAACCACAAGTTAAACCACAAGAGGATGCCCTAGGAGTGATATAAAGAGAGCAATAAACCCTAAGTGAACAAGCGCAAGTAATAAGTTTAATTTAACTCAATCTATCGTAGACTATTAATTCCCAATCCACTAATTTAGTATAGTGGCAAACTCCGTTCTTAACTCAAGTTGTGAAAATCAATTCAATCTCATCTTCGTAAATCCGCAACAATTTCTCCGCACCTTATATTTTACAATTACAAAACTCTGATTTTATATAGACAAACTAATCTCCATATCAGGGTTTCTTCTTGAAAGGGATGGCCGTGAATTAACGCGAATGCTAGCCCAAAGATTCCCCTAAGAGGATTAGTGTGAAGGTCACGTAAAGATCCATCACAAGTTGAAGCTTAGATGTATTGATTTTCGGATAAAATAAAGGTAGTTTCAGTGATAATAATCAAATAAAATAGCTTAGTTCATGTGTACGTATTTTAGTTTGAATTGATATATAATGTGAATGTTTTTCAGACCAAATGTATGTGTATTTGAGAAAAAAGAGCCAATGAAGGAAGAAGAATTTGCGGATTTTCCTAGGATTGGATCATGGCGATGCATCGGAAAAGTCGGGAGACTTGTCTGCGTAAGCAGGTAATATTTGAAAGAACAATACAACATTTCATTTACTGCAAGTATTCAAAATGTATGCTTTGCTTTTACAATAGTTAAAAAATATATTGATAGAATCAAAATTCTTGTATATCCATATCTTGTGAAGGAGACTTAAATAGGATATATATGTATACACTCACTTCCAAAAGTTAAGCACGAAGATGTAAAATGCAAAAAAAAAAAAAAAAAAAATCAACAAATACTACTTTGATTGACATAAAATTTGTCAGTAAAGTAGCATATATATTTATACATAAAACAAAATCAATAATTATACACAAAAAAGAAAAAAACCATTAAATTTTTGTAAGTTATCAGATAATGTCATACTGAAGACTTAAACAGAATAGTGTATAAAGTGAAAATAAACAGCATAAAATGAAAAAAGGGACATTAATAGGGTATGTGATCCCCTCTCATCTGTATGCAATGTTTACACATTCTGACCATACTTTCAATTAGGTGGTCAACCACCGCAGAATTAAGCAATCGCCATTCTTCTTGTAGAGCAGTTTCCAGCTCAATTAGAGTGGCTGGAGGAAGGAAACGTGAAGATACAGCACGGCCGAGAGCATCCCAAAGATTTTCAATGGGATTAGGGTCGGGCGAATATGCTGTCCACGCCATACGCGCAATCCCTTCACTCTTCAGGTAGTCATCGACGATGTCAGCTCTATGGGGACGTGCATTATCGTCCATTAAAACAAAAGTAGGGCCAACTGCTGCAGCGTACAATCTCACAATGGGTTCTAGGACTTCATCTCGATACCGGACAGCCGTCACAGAACCTCGTTTGAGGATGTGCCGGTCGGTGCGGTATCCTAATGAAATCCCTGCCCACACCATAATGCTTCCGCCGCGGAATGCGGGATGTTCAGTGATGTTTTGGGGCTGATTGAATGTTCCTTGTTTACGCCATATCCTTATACGCTTGTCATCTGGCTCCAGAGCAGCTCTTGACTCATCAGTAAAAATGACATCGCTCCAGTCAGTCTCAGTCCATTTGCAATGTTCCCGGCACCACTTTAATCATGCCCCTCTTGATTGAACGGATAGATGAACACAAACTCGAGGTACCCAGGCATACAGTCCATTCGTATATAATCTTCGGCGTACAGTATCTGCAGATATATATAGCCTTACCAATGAACGCTGTAATAATAGATGTCACACAAGTGGAGGTCGATTTGCGATTCCGCTTGGCTACAATAACAATATATCGATCTTCCGCGGGGGTTGTAACCCTTGGGCGACCACCTACGGGCCTTCGGACAACTGTCTGTGTGGTTTGGAATTGTTTCCATGAACGTGAAATTACAGAATGATAAACGCCGAAGAAAAGAGCAACATCTGTGATCGACTGTCCTGCTTCAATGCGCCCCACAGCACGCCCGCGCTTATAATCTTCCATTCATTTTCTGGAAGTCATAGAAACACGTATGTTTTGAAAACAAATTGTACGAAAGTTTTAAATACCTTCTATCAGCACTTACAATCACCTTTTGTAACCCTTCATAAAGCTGGCTTCTTATAAGACTGCTCTTTTTGCATATTTCTTGACATGAAAGCACGATTGGCTGTTACCTAACATATTTGCATACTTCCATCTACCTCTGCAGCGAATTGCATCCTCTTCAATTCTGATTGGCTTCCAGAAATTAGAATTTTCCTCTCCGTGCTTAACTTTTGGAAGTGAGTGTATATATACACACTTATGGACAAAAAAATTTGCGCACTAAGAAGAAGTCGTCAAAATGAAACAAAATTTTACAAACGTAATGACTATTTTGATATATGTAAATGATTAGAAAATCAAAGAAAGATGATCATTTATTTCAGAGAAAAAGGCAAAAGAATGAAGGATTTAATACCCTGTTGAACCTTCTCTTGGGCGAATGCACGATGCGATACGATCAGGCATTAAAGCATTCAAGTTCTGTATGATGTCGAGACATTTCGTTCCATATTTGCTGTAACCTTGCCTCTAGTTCGTTCAAACTTGTGGGATGTCCAATTCGCCATCACAAATGATCTCGGGTATTCTCGATTGGAGACAAATCTGAGGATCGGGCAGGCCAAGTAAGGGTAGTAACAATGCGGAGACAGTCTTGTGACACCCTTGTCGTGTGAGACCGAGCATTGTCTTGTTGAAAAATGGCTCCTGGGAGCCGTTGCATGAGTGCAACACATGTGATTGCAGGATGTCATGGACATACCAATGGGCTGTCATGGTGACACGGATCAATACTAGGGGCGACAGTGTATTGTAGGCAATGGCACCCCATACCATCACACCAGCTGTGGAAGCAGTGTGTCGCTGTAAACAAAGGAAAGATTGAGGCGTTCACCACTGGGTCGCCACACACGAACACGATTGTCATCACTGCTGAGATTGAATCTGGATTCGTCGCTAAAGACGGCCTGGTTCCATCCCGCTGTAGTCCAGTTTCATCGTGCGCGGCACCACTCCAAACGGAGGTGTCGATGGTTGGGCGTCAAGGGCATCACACGTAATGGGCACCGCGATTCCAAATGTCCTTCGAGAAGACACAGGGGCCCCTAGTTAAGGGGCTACCTGAACCTGGATGGCGGCCGATGAAGCAGTTGGCTGTACGAGTGCATTTCTTACGATGTGACGGTCTTCTGTCGAGGGGGTCCTGAGCCTGGTCCTCGTGTAAATGACATCTCTCGGATCCACTGGTCCCAAAACCTCCTCACAACACAATCAGAGCGGCCTAATTGACGAGCTACTCGCCTAGCTGACCACCCAGCTTCCCTCATGCCAATGATTCTCCTCCTCTCAAACTGCGACAACTGTTCATATTGTCTTCGAAAATGGCGTAATGGCATGTCTACCTCAGCACTTCGTTTGTAAACGATTCAGCGCACTCAAACACGCTTTGGTTACCTGTTTTATACTCTATGAAGAACGATGTTAAACGCCCTCTTCCGGATATACGAAATGCGCAATCACGCTACATTTCTAATCATTTGCATATCTCCCCAACATGTACCTTCATGCCAAGTTTCGTTACAATACCGCAATTATTTCTTGATGCTTTAATTTTTTTGTCCATGAGTGTATATATAGTCAAAATTTCTCTACAAGGGAAATATATATATATATTATCTCAATGTCATTAATTAAAACTAAATTTTTAGCGCGTTTTTCAAGTAGTGGAACAAAAGCGCTATTAGGACGCAAATTTCGTCTTCGTTCCGAATTTTGTTGTACCTTTTTCTCAGCCAATAAGGCAACCAATTGACCTCGGGTTTTCCGCATTTGGTCGCATTTGTGCCCTAGATGAGCCGAATCATATTTAAATTTTCCCATAGTTTTCCCGAATTTTCCTACAAATTTTCCTGAATTTCGCTAGTTTATAACAAAATTTTCTCAAATTTTACCTAGTAAATTTATTGTTTGCAAAAAGTTTTTTTAAATAATCTACCTGCATTTTGGAGGAAATCTTCACAAAAATGAGGAAATACAGATTTGTGTCATTATTTCTTTTCAGCTCAATAGTAGTACATTTAGAGGAGTGCTACAGTACACACTACTTTCTGTTAGTAAAAAGTTCATTAATTGCATTATTGTAAAATGTAACATGTGAAAAACGCGCTAAAATTACTTGGCCATGCCAATGATTGATATCTTGTTTAATATTTTTAATCAATATGTTTATTAAACATCTGAAAATTATAAGTCTTAGAAATTAAAATTCGTTATTTGTGTTTTACTTAAATAAAACATTATACTCTTAAATTCTATTATGGAACAATTTACAGGAGATGTCCGATTCATTTAAATAATATATTTTTTAATGTTTTAATAATAAATAAAAAATTAAGTAAAGAATTTTGTAATTATTATTGTTTTGTAGTTATTATGTAGGCTTATATTGTAAATTAAGTACAAGTACAAGAAGTACTTTTTCAGAGACTCGAGTTTAAATCATATATACTTTAAAATACTAAGTTTACCCAACTATTTATCTGGAAGATATGCATCATTTATAACTAACTGAAAGAATATTACTCATGCGTTTGAATGTGTTTGTGTGTGTGCGCATCTAATTCTTAAGTCATAATCTTAAAGAAGTTTCCCAGGGGACCATTAAGAGTTTAGACGGTGTCTGCATGCTTCGAATGCGCGTCTTAAAGTGTTGTTCAAAATTCAATTTATGATTACGAAATGCATAGTTTGTAAAGTGTTGGGGCAATTTCTACACAAAATATTTTTCTTTGCTTTTGTAATACGCAGATTTCCTCAAGAGTGTTGGAGATCGATGTGTACTTTATTCCCTTCTTCCAAGAAATAATATTTTCAAGACAGAATGAATTCATCTCATCTTCCGAAATCGTTTCTTGAAATTTCCTTATGTAACTAAATATATTTACAGAAGGTTACTTTATTATTTAGGGCTTATCCCTAAGAGTTTCGTAATTTCGACAAGGAATGAAAATTGATGCATCAGACTTAAGAAATACTTTACGGTTTCACGAATTTTAAATACCAGTACAGGTGTTTATCTTATAATGATATATGTTAAATATATATTGCATAAACTTTCTTCTCTAGAAACATTAACGAATTTTTAAATGTCAATTGATTTGATTCTTATGAAAAATACTTTTCTCAAAATACCCATTATACAAACAGAATATTTATTTTATATATAGGTAGGTTATTATTGTTTCATATTATAATTTACCTTCACCAATTTCTATTTATATGCTTAGTATTTTCGGCACTTACACTTACGTATTAACCATCAAATAATGTAGTCAAATCAAAAGGAGTTTCCAAATGCTGCAAAACACAGCCAGTGGAAACCATTCCCATGCCTGTTAGTAATAACATTGATGATAGCATTTGGCGAAATTTTTTGAAATGATGCTGTCTTCCCATTTGGCGAAATTGGTATTTTTACTCTAAATGTATTTTATCTGCTTAAATACGATGCTGATTATCAACACTAAAAATGAAACAGAAAATTAATCTTTATGTTATTCTGCAGAAAATTATCAGAATGGTTTATCTGATAAGCAAAATGCTAATGTTCGAAATGATTATGCCGACGGGTACAATTTTTCCAAAGTATGAATACTGAAAGAATTGTCTTTTTTTTTAAACAGAATTTTGGAAAATGGCAAGGCAATAAAAAAAATCCAGACTCACAAATGCTGTCCAGGATTTGATATTTTAACGAATGATGGCAACGATTGCGAAGCGGAGGAGTTACGTAAGTACCTGATACTTCGTTACCTGTAACTAAAACATTCTCGAAAGTTTTATTTATAAACTGTTCAAAAAGTTCTTAAATAAAATATGACATAATTCTCTAAATTCCAATCTTTCTTGGGGATTCCGAAAAAATAATTTTTAATTAAATTTTTGATGGAAACTATTATTAAATTTTGATTCATTGGGGCTCATTTCGTAACCTAGTCTAGTATGGCGCATCCATCAATTTTTCGACGATGTCTTTCAGAGACTGTAAAAGAGAGAAATCCCAACCTTGCATAAGAGACTCCGCGAACCATACTTTAGGAATCCATGATCTGAAGAATTAGCACGCAGAGATGGTATAATTTGATCAACAGAGGGCGCTGCGGCATGAAGGAACATTTTTTTTCCTCTTGAGCAAGGGGGGAAAATGGAATAGCAGAAGAATGGAGATACGAGGTTGAAACAAGAAGTCTAAAGAAGATTCCCCATAAGATTCTATGTTTGCGTACATTTGTAAATAGTGCAGTACATTCTCCAAAAGAGAATAAGCAGTTATTCGGGTCAACAGAAGAAATGTTGACAAAGGAAGTATTTGTAAATACGAGATATTGATTTTCGATATCATATTAATAACATTTCACTCTCACGCATAGTTTTAATTTCATTCAGAAAATAGTTTTTTGAGTTCATCAAAACTGATTGAATCGATATCGTCTCAAATCTACTCACGTAACCAAAATGAACTACTTTTGAAGGAATTTGATTGCTATGACGTTTTAAACCGAGTTTTAGACACGTATTCATAAAATATACATTAATCATGATAATGCAAGAAAACATATAAATATATTTCATCCTGATTGATTAAATTAAGTTATTAATCAGTTGTGAAAGTTAATATACGCTCTGAGCTTAGAATTTTAGCTTTATTTAGTCAACGTAAATTTAGTAAAAGTGGCCCCTTCTCATATTCGGTTTTTCATTAACGAAATTTATTGAACTATATCGTATCGTAGAATGTAATTAACAAAAGATTCTCTTCCGAAAAAAGTAGTTGGAAACTTGTAGCAATTTGAAATCGGAATTATTCATTTAGTTCCTGCATTTATGTAGATAAGAATGGCAGTTGGAGGTTCTTCATTCCATATTTAACACTTTATAAATCCGTGGGGAGTATACTTCCCACAAATTTCACAAATTTTTGAAAATCAATGGGAAGTTACTTTCCCAACTATGATTTGTGCTGCTATTACTTCGAAAGAACAACACTAATTTTTAGATGGCACAGTCGTAAATGCAAATGACGTAAATTCTTGAGCAGAAAGACAATTGTTTCAAAGAACGCACGATTGACTAATGTTGGTGAGTACTTGCTAATTTTATAAGAAACCTATATATGTTGTCGTTTGTACTCTACTAAAGCACATGAGAAGAGAGTAAGAGAATCTGGCAATGTCCCACAGTGATTTGACTCCGGTTTTCTGAAATTTTATGGAAAAACATGAATAAATTCTTCAGTTTATCAATATCAACATATACCTAGGCTATAATTACTTTTGTAGATTTCACTATTTGCAAATTATATTTTATAATTGTCAGGAAATGCAATATTAAAATAAAAACACCGGAAGATATCCTACCTTTGAAAAGGCCTCAGTGGGCAGTAGGAAACATACCTCCTACAAAAAAAATTATCTTAAATAACAAATAACTTTTGGTAATAAGCTAAATTATTTTCTTTTTATAAATCAATCTTGATTCCATAAGTATTTTAACATAACATTATTAGAAAAAAATAACCTTATAAAGGTTAATATATCAATGTCCAAAATACATGATCCAGATAGATAGGCTTTTCCTCGTGGTTTTATTTTTAAATGATAATATATGCGTGTAAAGCTTCTTAAATAACGCCAAAACATCAAGGAGGTATTTAAGTTCTTAAATAATAATAATATTTACCGTAAAATATGGAGGGCAACGAGCCTTTTTAACAAAAGAAAGAAAGAAAGAAAGAAAGAAAACAAGTCATGTAAAAAAGTAAATTAATTCCTACTTAGGTCAAGAAAGAAAATTTTTATTTTTGTTATATATATATATTGTATTGGTAAATACACACAGGTGAAGTTTGGTTGGCCGCGAAACTTTGTTTAAACCTGCAATCTTGGTTCCTAAGGCCAGGAGTTTGCTATAGTACTACTATGGCGAAGACATTATACTATCATGACTATAGTTATCTTAGATTTATAACTATTCTGTGTATATTTTTGAATTTTTATATATATATATATATGACAGAATCACAATATAAAGTAACAAAATACACTGCTGGCCACCGTAAATGCAATACCCTGAAGGAAGCACGCAAATAACATGAAATTTACAACATGCATTAGCGGAGGGGGGTGTATGCAAATGATTAGAATTTCAGCGCAGACACACATCACGCACGCTTGTGGCGCCACCTCAAAGCGCTATTTAAGGCTTGGAGATTTCGACGATTTCAAGTTCGGCAATTATGTTTTTCTTGGGGTTTTTTCAAAAAACGATCAGTTATGTCTAGTAGAAAACAGCGATCAGCCTTTGATCAAGTATCCGAGTTCGAAAGAGGAAGGATAGTGGCCTACCGAGAGTGTGGATTATTTTTCAGGGAAATCGGTAGTCGTGTTGGACGAAACCAAACAACTGTAATGCGGATATGTGACCGTTGGATGCAGGAGGGTACGACGGACCGACGTGGTCAATTGCATCCACCTCAGTGCACAACTTCAAGTGAGGACAGGCAAATTATGCGCATGGCAGTGACGGATCGCTGAGTCACATCACGAACTATAGCACAGCACATTGAGTCTGTAACGCATCATTCAGTGTCTGCGCGTACCATTCGACGCCGTTTACAGCAGAGTGGTCTGTCCGCAAGACGTTCATTGCTTGGTCTACCCTTGACCCAGAACCACAGACGTCTCCGCCGCCAATGGTGAGATGAAAGAAGGATGTGGGCGGCCGAATGGAATGAAGTTGTCTTTACTGACGAGTCACGCATCTGTCTGCAACACTACGATGGTCGGATTCGAGTTTGGAGACACCGTGGAGAGAGGATGCTGAACAGCTGCGTTATGCATCACCACACTGGTCCTGCACCGGGTATTATGGTATCGGGCGGTATTGGATATCACTCTCACACTTATCTAGTAAGCATTGCCAGTACTTTAAACAGCCAGCGCTACATCTCCAAGGTGTTGGAGCCAGTTGTCTTTCCTTACCTTCAGGGCTTGGCCTTATCCTGTTGAAATATGGCCACAGCCATATTTCAACAGGATAATGCGCGACCACACGTGACACGCATTGTCCAAAGGTTCTTCGTCAATCACCAGATTGAATTGCTTCCCTGGCCGGCTCGCTCCCCGGATCTTTCGCCGATAGAAACATGTGGTCTATGGTTGCTCAACGATTGACCCAGATTACACTCACAGCTGCCACACCAGATCAACTTTGGCAACGTGGGGAAGCTGCGTGGTCTGCTGTACCCCAAGAATACATCCAAAGTCTATTTGAATCAATGCCGAGGCGTGTGGCAGCGGTGATCTCCAACAATTGCGGCTACTCTGGCTACTGATTCTGACAAGAACCACACTTCACAGAAGTCTATAAATTTAATCATTTGATACTTGGTCAACATTTTATCTACAAAATAAATTTTGTTGTGCTATCTCTTGTCTTTCTTGGTGTTGCATTTACGGTGGCCAGCAGCAATTTTCTCTCTCAATTTTACTTTCTACATATGGTGTTGGACTATTTTATATATATTCTTTGCTACTATTTATTCAATTGTTAAATTTAATTATTCTAATAAAACAGTATAGTAAAAAATAAATCACATTCTCAGAAGCTATTTCATCTCAGGTGGGAATTGAACCCACGATATTTGAATTAGTAGTCCAACGCGCTACCCATTGCTCGACTCGGACATAACAGGCAATTGTCCTTTCTAGATATGCTGCTGGGCTATTATTTTTATAATTTCTACTACCTATTCATTTTTTAATTTAATTAATGAATTAATAATTGAAAAATCTGTACTAACATCAAGTGTCATCCACTAAAAGTTTTAAAAAATGTATTTGAACTTGAATGAATGAAAATAGAAAATATTTTTTTATCGATTAAAAATTTTAACAAAATGTACATATATATATACTAGCTGACCCAGCCCGGCGTTGCACGGGCTTTTACCGAGGGTATAACTTAATCCCCATGTTAATTTCCTCCTTTATTTCTGACGTCAGCACTTCTGTGTGGGTGTGACACGTACGATGTGAGTGCGTATCATGGCTTTCTCGTTTAACATTTTCCCTTCTCTTGACAAAATCAGCTCTTCCAATATTATTTTTCGAAATTACTTTGACTTCTTTGTTTCTTTTCTCTCCGCTTACCCCGGGGTTGCACGGGCTTTTACCGAGTGAATAACTTCATCCCCATGGGAATTTCCTGTTTCTCTTAGGACGATAGCACTTATGTGTGTGTATGCGCGCGATGTGAGTGATTTCTTTAACTATGTCATAAAAACTCCCTTTTTCAAAATTTGTTCTTGCGTTGGTGTGGTAATTAGGAGAGATGGGTGAAAGCTCAGGTGTCGTGTAGAGTTGCTCTCTATTGCCTCTACAGTAATATTCGAAGTGTAACTCTCTGTCTTTCTTTCTTCACTAACTTATATCTCCCTCTCAACTTCCATTCGCCTAGCCCGATTACACTTTTTGTAACGCTCTCGTCACCCATGGCAAGCGTGCGTAAAGAAGTTTACTTCAAAAACACTTAAAAATCGTTCTGAGTTGATTAACGAGGATTAGGCACCGTTTCTATCTCTCAGCCACTTGCACTCGCTTTTCACCGCACCCCTCCCCCGTGACACGCGTCTTCACTGTCGTCAGTCTGTCGGAAGTTCTCGAATGACGCCGTCATTGGATGTTTCCATTCAAAACCACTCTAGCATTCATAGTAAATCCCCTCAACACAAATAGTAACAAAATCCACATTGAGCTATTCGGAATTGTTACTGGATCTCAAGAAATGCAATTGATCGATTTAAAAAGTAAAGCTTTGAGGAGTGGAAGCTTTACAGAGTCGAAAAGAAAGTTGGAAGAGTTGGAGGCCCAGAAATGTATGTACGTAACGCAACAAAAGTGAACAGCTTTAAAAGACATGCAGCGAGTTGAAGCACTTATATTCGACGCATGGAATAGTCTTCTAGATTGCTACAGTGAGCTGAAGATGTTTGAATTTTTACTGCTGACTATCTTCGGATCGACATATTCGTGCGAGCAAGCGTTCTCTTGCATGAATATAATTAAAAGTAAAGTAAGAATCCAACTAAAAAATGAAAATTTAGAGTCGTGTTTGAAACTTAAAATAACAAATTATGAGCCAAATTTATCCAAACTTTCTAAAACCATGCAAAGCCAACGCTCCCATTGAATTTGTTTGCTCAAATGAATGTTATTTTTAAGTACAAGTTACATTGTTTAATAAAGTTTTTTATTTTCTACTTGAATAACCATGGAAAGCCATCGCTCCCAATAAATTTGTTTGCTCAATTGTTAGTTATTGAAGTACAAGGTAGTGTTGTAAGTAAATGTTAATTGTTTTAATTTTTTACTTAAAAAATAAGCAATTATCTAATAATGCCATATATATATATATATATATATTATCTAATTTGTTGTGAAAAACACTAAACTACATATATGAATAATTAGATTAGTTTTTTTTAAATAAAAAAACTTTATTTATGAAAGCACTATTTATTGTTGGCAAGAAAAAATTTTGTGAATTGTAATTTGGGCTCTTCCGACTCAAAAGGTTGCCGACCCCTGACCTAGGGTAATACTTAATCCCCATGTTAATTTCCTCCTTTCTTTCTGACGCCAGCACTTTTGTGTGGGTGTGAAGCGTACGATGTGAGTGCAAGACCCATGAGTACGTATCAATGGTTTTCTCGTTTAACATTTTCCCTTCTCTTCACAAAATCAGTTCTTCCAATATAATTTTTCGAAATTACTTTGACTTCTTTGTTTCTTTCCTCTTCGCTTAGCCCGGTGTTGCACGTGCTTTTACCGAGTGAATAACTTAATCCTCAAGGGAATTTCCTGTTTCCCTCAGGACGATAGCACTTATGTGTGTGTATGCGCGTTGTGAGTGATTTCTTTAACTATGTCATTAAAACACCCTTTTTAGAAATCTGTTCTTGCGTTGGTGTGGTGTGGTAATTAGGAGAGATGGGTGAAAGCTCAGGTGTCGTCCTCGTCACTTGACCATGGTTGAAAATTTCGAGGTCCGTCGCCAAAAACTCTCGAATAGGCGAACAGTGCGAATTTATAAATCACTCACTCACTTTTCAATTCTTTCGTTGCAATTTTTTAGTTCCGGAAACGAAAATGTGGCCTTTTTAAAAATAGTTGTATGTTGAAAATAGACAGAAAAGTAGAAATTTTTTAAATTACAAAACTTCACTACTATTATAAATCTTGAAGTAAAATTGTGAGGATTTTTGAAATGTTCGACACACGGGAAAAATTATTAATTATTAAGTATTTTGAGTGTTTTATTAAAGTTTGTTCAAAAAAGTTTCTGGCTTTTTATTTTTTAAATCACTGATGCTAAAAGTTTTAAAAATAATTTTTATTTAAACGCAACGATATTGATTCATTTCACAGTATGAAATTCAAAAAGAAAATAATACTATGTGATAAAAATATATTTAAGAATATTTCCTTATATTTTTTTATGATATTTTTTTCTTATATTCTACTGTTCTTCAATAAATCAATCTTTAAGAATAAATAAATTATAGTTTGAAAAAAACTCAAAAACACGCTTTTATACTGAATTGAACTAAAAAGTAAAAAAATAATTCTTAATAAAGAATAAAATGATTAACGAGAAAATGAATGCCATTGTGGTAAAAGCGTGGGGTGCTTTGTACTACATTTTTACACTAATTCAACTTTTCAGAATAGAAGTTATAAATTACAACAATTGATACATTTATAGAACACCCCAAGCTTTTACCCCAATGAAATTCATTTTCTCGTTAATCATTTTATTCTTTATTAAGAATTATTTTTTACTTTTTAGTTCGATTCAGTATAAAAGCGTGTTTTTTAGTTTTTTTCAAACTATAATTTATTTTTCATTTTTTAGTTCGAACTACAATAAAAGCGTGTTTTTTAGTTTTTTAAACTATCATTTATTCATTGCCGAATTTATCCTTGGGTTTGATATTTGAAGCTGGAATTACGTGGCTGTAAAATTAGTCTTGCTCTTCAATGGATATTAATTAAAGGGTCTGATGTGTATTTATTCTCTGCGTTTACGAGGCCTCGGATGAATCCCGTATCGTTATATTAGATTCCGTCTCTTTTGAACAGGTCAAACAAATAAAAGTGTGTAAAGAAGAAAAAGTTCGAATTAAAAAAGTTTTTAATGTACCATGTTTTTTTACGGACTAAAAATTATAAAATTCCTACTTTTTGCATTTTGTTTTCGTTTTTCACATTTTCATGCATTGTCATCCACGTCCGAGCTATGTTCCAAATTTCAAGTCTAGCTCCTCGGAAAGTCACACAGTTTAAAATCAATTACAAAATTCCACCCGGACAGATATTAAAGAAAGCGATTTAATAAAAACATGGTAATATTAAATGTCAATCGTTTTTTTTCACCTTTTAAACGTGTTCCTTTCATGTTAATTCGTATCATCATTTCTAAACGTATTGCTTTATAAAAATAAAAAAATATTTAGCGTTTAGAACGCAAATTATTTTTTTTTTCACATGCACAAGCCTTTTTTTATTTTCATTTTCAGAAAAATGTTTACATTACGGTAAGCAATTGCTAACACACACCCACCCTCCACTTTCTCAGATACAGAACACTTTTTTTGTGTGTTTGTCTTACTTCTATTAACCGCAAGTGTATTTTATACTCGCATATAGAATTAGCTTTAAATTCAAAACATTCGCCTTAGGGTTACACCTTATTCTTTTAGTTGCCAAATCTGGAAATGATGTATGAAATTAGTCGCCAAATCTGAAAGAGGTATATGGAATTAGTCGCCAAATTTGAAAATGATACATGCAATAAGTCGCCAAATCTGGAAAAGATATACGGAATTGTCGCCAAATCTGATTATCCTTATTCCTGACGATCCTGAAAAGGACAATGGAACAAAATTATGAAATTATTGTATTGCCATCTGTCCTTGATAAGTGTGCGAAATTTCGAATGAATCCGATCTTTTTAAGTAGGTAAAAATCGAGTTCTAAGATTCCGTTACATGCAAGTGAAACTTATAAAAGCGTGTTAAAAAAAAACTATCGGTTGTGATGCGTTATATGAGGGAATTCCCCTTTTTATTACGAAGCGAGACTCAAAACTACCTCAACCTTTCCCGTCTTCCAAACAGAAAGCTAACGCAAAGTGAATGACCTTGACGCAATTCAGAAATAAGTCGAGAGTACCGAATGAGCATCCCTTACGGGAATCTGGCAACGTTTTTTCCAGATTCTTCACATTTCCGGCAATAAAAAAAATATGGCGTGATAAATTGAAATAAAAACCAACCTATGTTTTAAGTTGGACGAAGTGACACACAGTATGCAAAATTATATTATGATCGGTTGAGTAGTTTCGGAGTCCATCGCGGACAAACACTGTGACATGTATATTTTATATATATATATATAAATAGGGAGAGAGTGAACTAGTAGTAGGCACTGAATAAGAACAAAATCTACGGGTGAGTGTTATACGCCTCGTGTATAAAAATGAGCGCTTTAAAAATAAAAAACGAGGAGCATAGAAAAAAATTAGACTCCCGCATACATAAAAATATTGTTTCTCTAAAGGAGATACCATTCCTTATAAACTTAAGCGGATAGAGCTCTAAAAGTATACTATTTTCTTCCAAAATTTGGTATAATACCTCGAATAAATGCCTTGAAAGCATAAGAGCATTGCTCGCGTATATTTCAGGTTTCTTCGTAAAAAAGGGGGTGCTGGTTATACGGCGAATATACCTCAAAACTATAAATACTGCAGCTTGAAAGTATAGGCGCTTGTTATGCGCCGGATTTTACGTTAAATATTATTAATATAAAAAATACAACAGAATTCTATTTTAAAATGTATTTTGGATTTTTTTCTATTCTTCTTCATCTTAAATAAAAATATTAAACTTCACAGTTTTATGTTATTCGTGTCAAATGCTAATTTTTTAAATGCAAACTAAAGTATAAATTTGTATGAAAAATAAGTACATTATATTCGGGAAAAAATAGGATAATTTTGTTGCTATAAGCCTAATTTTACTTTTTGAGTGATACTTCAAATAAATATGGGATTTAATTTGAATTTAATATGTATTAAAATAAATCTCCTGCGTTTGAGAGTATTAATAGAGACACTTTGGAACACATTAAAGATTCGACAATGCAGGTAACATAACACACCCCCATTACAATCAAGTAATATTATTTTACCAGAAAAGAAAAAAAAAAGGAGGGAAGAAACTCAGAATTAACTGAAATACATTTATAGAGACGAGAGAATTCTGAGAAATTGGAATTAATTAAAAATACTTCATTGGTAAGCTTGATAATAGAGGAGGGTTTTTACTAATGTTCTCTCTCTCTTAATGGAAGGAAGTTCGAAAGGTTCACGAATTAAGAGCTTTGCTCCTCCCGAACATGTCGAACGGAATTCTGAGAATTACTGTGCATTCAATCTAATTGGTTCTTAAAGTCTTAAAAATCCCTCTCTATTTAAGTGGAACTTTAAATAGAGAGGGATCAGAAGAGTTGTCCTCTCTCTGTGTCCTCGTACTTTTTCCCGATTCATTCGCTGTCAGATCATTAGAAATTTTAGAGAATCATTAATAATGCTTTATCAAGTAAATAAAATGTATAAGTTAAGGTCATATATGCATGTATTGATCCATATTCGTTCGATTTTTGTACAGAACGAATAATTGTAATGGCATCATTGGAACACTGGGTCGACAAAAAAAATTATTTTTGGATTATTCCATTTAAGGTATGGAAACATGTTGAAATGAGCAATTTCAATCATAACACACACATTTGTTTCTTCTTTTATTTTACTGCAGAGCAAGGTTTTGTATTTACAAAATTTAGTTATTTTCTTTCTACGTAACACACACTCTGAGTTACAATCAATTACATAAAATTAGAAAAACCGGAAGTGGGCCTTTAATCCACTAGAAGTGGGTATATAAGTTGTCCAAAATATATCATGGCAAATATGATAATTCAAAATATTACAAATGTATTTCTATGAAACTTTTTGCACCTGATATATACATATCAATTTCTAGAGAATGTACTAAAATAATTCGTACTGTATGAACATTTTTTGATTCATCCATTATGGTTATTTCAATAACACACACATAAGCATACCCCATGCTATAGGGGTGGCCAACCTTTTTGGGAAGCGTGCCACAATCTGATAAAAAAAAATTACGCGTGCCACTCAACTTTTCCACCAAACAAAAAAAATATACAAAAGTGAAAAAAATGTTACTTATAGGCATATTATGGGTTATTTACACCAAAAACTTACTTTTAAATGCAAGTTCTATACAGTGAAAATATAAAAAAAGAAAATGGTATAACAAATAAAACAAAAGTAGAAACTTATATTTTATTGTTGATAAATTTTTACAGGATTAGTCAGTTATCTAAGTACAAAATAAAAATAAGCAGCTTGAAACATTTAATTTTAAATGATTACTAAGCAGTCTCTTAACGTGGCTTTTGAATCTGTAGTTTTTTTACTAAATCATCTATATTTGGATTAGTTCGTGAAGATGCTAACAAAATTAGGTGTTTTAGGTGCATATCAGTTAATTTTGAGCGATATTTTGATTTAATTACTTTCATAACAGAAAACTTTTCTTCACAAACATATGTTGATCCAAATCTACAACAATATCTGACCGCTAAATCATGTAAATTTGAAAAATTACTTGGTGGCACAAATTTCGAAAAATCGGTGTAATTCGGATCATTTGCGGTTAAAATAATTTCTTTATATTTGCTTTTCAGTGTAATATGGTGCTGTAGGTCAATAATTTCAATTTGTACCTGAGGTGGGTAAGAATTAATGTCTTGAAGAGAAATCGAAAAAGGATTAGTGAAAAGTTCAGTATTTTTTTTATCATCTTTAAAATCCTCAAACCTGGCACTGAAAGAGAATCCTGCAAAATAAATATAAATTTTTTAAATCTATCATAGTTGGGAACATTACTAACTTTGGCAGATAGCTCCTGCATGAATGGGAAATGAGTTAATTTTTTCTCCAAACTCCAGACAAAAAAGCAAAAGTTTGTTCACAAAAGAAGATATATGACCAACTAGGGTAGGAAAAATACAATTTTTCTCTATAATCTTAAATTTAAATTGTTTAAATGTTCCATTATATCGTAAAAAGAAAGAAAAGCTAAATCCCACAACTAATTTTCACTCCTGAGAAGCGAGCATTCACTATGCAGTTCATTGTTTTCTTCCAGATATTCTAAAACACATTCCCTCAAATTCCAAAATCTCGCAAGTGAACTTCCTTTGGAAAGCCAGCGCACACTACAATGAAGGAGTAACTCGCCATTTTCTTGCGTTTCTTTGGGGAAAAGCGTACGAGATCTTCGTCGATTCAGAGCACGAGCTCGTATTTTGTTGATACAGCGCACCACGGGAACAACGAAAGACAAGTTTAAGTCCTTGGCACAAAGAGCTTCTTGACGAATAATACAATGGTACTTGAAAACTTTTTCTTCCCAAATAATTTTCAAACAATGCAACAAAACCTTTTATTCTGCCAAACATGCAAGGCGCTCCATCTGTGCTAACACTGTCTAATTTTGTCCATTCTACTTTGTTAATTTCAATTACATTTTTAAGTTCCTTAAAAATGTCTTCACCTGTAGTGAAAACTATTTGGCGCAAATCAAGAAGTTCTTCCACGGTATCAAAATTTTCGTTCGTGTAACGCACAAAGATTCTTAACTGTGCATTGTCAGTGATATCACAGCTTTCATCCAAAGTTAATGAAAAATATTTGCAATTTTGAAGTCCAGAGACAATTTGCGTTCCAACATCCTGGACCATGTCATCTATACGACGCATGACGGTATTTCTAGACAAAGCTATTTTATCAACCATATTTTTGACATTAAGATCACCAACATTTTGGGCGAAAATTAAAAGGCTGCTATTTATTATCTCCTGTCTGTCAGAATATGGTTTTTTTCTTGTGGGCTAACAACAAAGAAAGTTCTTAAGAAGCCTTCACCATGGTTTCCATTGCGTCATTTCTCTTCTGGAACAAAGATTGTTGGCCGGCTAAAGATTTCTTCTTTTTTATTGATGAATTGCTTTCGCAAATTTGATCCAACAGGACATTTGCTGTGGAAATCACTATGCAGTTGTTTGAAATGACGGTCCAAGTTAAATTTTTTTGGAATAGCTATACAAATTCCACATATCAAACAAACAGGCTTGGAAGCATTTTGATGTGTAAACAAGTATTGTTCTTCCCAGACAATTTTAAAATCACATGCTGCAATATCCTCTTCATAATTTCTTTTCGATGTCGAAGGTTTACTCATAAACATTTGGAAAATTTAAAAAAATTTAAACAAATACGCTCAACATTAAAATCTAAAAACATTTTTATAAATGGAGAAAAGCTAAACGTCTTGCTAAACAGAGTTTAAAATCAACTGAGTCTGACAGTTAGAAACAATTTGCCAATGTTACGCTACAAATTTTTTAGGTTCCGAATCCAGCATTCTGATTAGTCATGGATGCAAGTTCACACTCCCTCTGCTGTACAAAGCGGCTACTTTGTGCAGATAAAATTACTTCTACCGTATCAACAACTGCGCTCCTAATATATTGCAGAATTACTTCTTGACATTACAGAAATCGTAAATAGCCAACATCTCCGGAAAAACCTTTTTATCTGACATCACGCTGACAGCCAATAGCTATAAACTTCAGCCCTGCACAGGGAAGCTGAAATTTGAATGGAAATCTGAGATGTTAAAAATTAACCGCCCCCGAGAGAGGGTGACTTTTTGGGCAGCTTCGACCGTCCGAGAGAGAGAGAGAGAATTTATTTGTTTTTAGTCTCACGTTACTCAACACTTTTCTCGGAATGTTACAAAGCAGTAGAATTGTAAGTTTTGGAGCATGATCTCACATTTTTGGCGTTTTTCTGAAGAAAAGAGAAATCTTGCTTAGTGCCCTTAAAATCTCAGGCTGAAAATTTCTGTTTCTTACATATTCTCTTCATGACCATTTTTTTTATTGTAATTCAATTAATTCAGTAATATTTTCATAATATTTCTGTAATTTTTCAAAAAGCCTTCGCGTGTCACAGTTACGGCACGCGTGCCGCGGGTTGGCCACCCTGTCCTATAGTATATATTTGATCAGTTCTAAAATTTTTATATTTTCATAAAAAATTGAAATTTTAGTACATTCTCTAGATAAATGTAAGTCGTTTATTTCAGCAATATGTTTATTGATATAAATTTATTACTTTTTCTCTCTAAAACTGTTTAAATAATTTTTTTAAAAATTCCCAAAATATCCAGTATATAATTGTTATTTTGTACAATTTAGATAATTTATTTCAAATATTGCTGGTTAAATGATAATATTCTTTGGTACTGATCCTTCAAAAAAGTATTTATAATGTTTTAGTATGCTATTTCTAAAAAGTGTTTCTGAACTTGTTTGGATATTTTTAGATTACGTGCATTAAAGTAGACGAACTAATATGGTTCAATTTTATGTAATATGTAATTAATTCCATACAGAAATAATTAGTTATTAACGTTGTCTGAATAATAACACACAAAAATTCTAACCAAGAACAGTGACAAGCTGTGATAATCAAAATGAAAATATGTTTTTTTTTATCAAAAATTTACAGTGTTTAGAACGAAAGCAGAAAAAATAAGACACTGGGTTAAATTTAATTTATGTTTTTTGCCAGTAAAAGATAAAAAAATCCGTAAAAAAATTTATGAATTTGGAAAGAAAGAGATGTTAGAGATAATACAATAATACCAGACATAGATTGGAAATAGTTGAATTTTATTTTCTGCATTATATTGGATTTTCGCTACAATGAATACATTTTTGTTTTTCAAATAAATCTATTATTTTTTTCAGGTCGTCCTCCTCCGAGAGGAGTAGTTCATGCTGTTCATTTACCTGATGATGGCATATTAATATCTTCAGTTTTCTAAAGGAATATTAAATTTTGATTTTTTAAAAAATTTGTCATTTATTTTGCTTGCAATTTATTTTAGTAAATAAAATGACTTATATGTGATGAATTTTTGTCCTTTTTTCCCCTTTCGTTCTTTTGTTTTCAGAAATACAAGCTAATATTACTATCTACCGGTTGGGAAAAAAAATGAAAAAAAAAAACACCGTAAAATCGCATACGTTGTATGTTTAAAAGAATATACACACTAAATTTATTTCTAGGTTTGTTCTGGTATTTATTCCTTATTTTTAAAAGAGAGTTAAGGTAAGTCTTTCTACGGAAATGCCTTCTGATTTCATTCTATATATAATTTGCATCACACTCAGAAAGAACCTAACGGCTATTGGCAAAATGCCGAAAGGAACCGAGTTACCCTAAAAGGGATTAGAGCTACAAATCAATCCCTTGGGAAAGAAAACGGCTATTGGGGATGGATCTCGTAATTTTGAACGGTGTTAGTTTGATATCACGGGGCAGGCACAAAGTTGTTTATGTTCGCCAAGATGGGCGATAACATTACAATATGGTTACCTTGATATTTTATCATCTGGTGATGTGGTTGCCATGGAGATAACGTACATCAGAAATATTTTTTATTGGTTTTGTTCCTGTGGTAATCCTATTAATTTCAGACGATTTTAATTCGATTTCTTTTAAAATTGAACCATTTTCATTGCTAATCAAACTATTGTGTTTCAGCCTTCTGTTTTATTTAATGCTATTTTCGAATATGGATATTTCTAATATCTTTAGTGAGTACAAGGATATTTTTTTTTAAAAAAAAAAGAATGAGTATTGTATTTTTAATTATTACTATAAATCGTTTATTTTACTTTTTAAAAAGGTTTTTTTTTAATGCTCCTTGTTCGATGAAATTCGTTGAAGAAACTTGCAGTTTTTGGAATATAGCAAGTTTTCAGTACTTTTTAATTGCTATTCATTATTAATTTTTATATATATTATGCAATTATTTTATTAATAATATAATATTAAAATACAATTATTGTGTGTAATAATCATATAATATTCGTTATTTATAAATATTATTACACGTATTATTTATTTATAATTATTATTTGTTATTTTTATTAATTAATGTTTTAAATGAGTATTTCTTATATATGTACGATTCTTATTATATTACAATACGATGATTATTCTTTTTTATAAAAAATATTAAATTATGTAATATGATTATTATTATATAAAATAATTTTTAGATAATACTATATGAATATATAATTATTATTACTATACAATACTATATATAATAATTTCTATAAAATTATATTATAAGATTATTGTATACTGCATAATATTACTATTAGTAAATATGATTTTTTTATTGTATTGATATTCATTATTTATTGATCTTGGTTTGTTTGAATCTCTTCCTTTTTTCTTCAATTGAAGTAGATTTTAATGTCTTTGAAAACAGTTCTTTAAAATTATTTTCCTGACGAGTCATCTTGGATTTCATTAAACAACATGCGCTGCTTGGCGTGATTCTTTATCGCGCCAAACAGCGTATGGCGCCTTGCCCCGTGATATCAAACTAGTTCCGACCGATGTTCAAGAATAGATATAGGGGTTTTAATCCTCTCCATTAGCACCCCACTCTCCGATCTTCTAGTGGCAGAGGTAGCTTAGTGGTAAAGGTAATGGAACGTGCCCAATGTGTCATTAGTTCAAGCCTAGTACCGCTGATGACCCGCAGTGTAGGGGACGATCCACGTTTAATCTATCATGGTTCGAACTTCCTCCCTTTCGGTGTTGAAGCTAGTGGAGGGAAATGACAGCTCAGGTGTCATTCTCGTCACTTGACTGTGGTTCAAAATTACGAGATAAGTCACCAAAAGTGCTCGAGTTCATGAATAGTGCAACGTCAATATTCATTCACTTCGAACTTCCATGCTGGCATGAAGAAATCTCTAGGAGAAGGAAAGCAATTGGATGGGACAAGTTTAAAACTCCGAAAAAAGGGTGAAATTGTCGAATCTTCCACTGGTATACCAAATTTTGAAAAATTGCTAATTTTATGCGTTTTTGCGTGTTGGAATAGCAACCCTTCCACAACACGCAACGCCGGAGCGCGAGATTCAAAATGGTGGAAGAGAAATCATTAAAAAAATAGCATTTTAAAACTCGAAGTTCAACGTGGCGGAATTGAAATAATGAAAAAATAGCATTTTAAAGTTTTGAAACTGAAAATCGCTGCAAAAATTATGCATTTGAAAATGGAAATAATTTCACTTACCTTAAAAAAATGAAGTATCTATCTCATCATCTATTACTTCTGCGACATTTTTTGACAGTTATGATGCGACTGCATATTTCTGAGGGCACCTTCCTTAATCATTTTCGTATGACTAATAAAAAAAACTGTACACATATCCTTATTACTTAACTCAAACCAAGATCCATTCCTTACACTCCTAGACACAATGATTTTCCCACTCAACTTATTCCTGCATTACCATTCAAAACCATCATTTACTTTCTTACCGTTCTTTCTCTCAAATTCATACTTTTTTCACATTTCGGACATGCATACGATGATCCAATTAATTATTCTTTCATACATCATTCTAAAACTGCCTTCTTTCCTAATACAGCGAAAAACCATTCCGAATACTCATCATACTTTGCCATACATTCACTCAGATTTGCATCGTGATTATCTGTAAAAATTTATGTGGCGAAAAAAAGTTTAACTTGAAAAAATATGTATCCACAACGAAAGAACGAAGACAAAAACCAGCTGCTTATAGCGGAATTTGCCGGTTGCTAATACAAAACGCCGTCAAAATGAAATGTACTGCGCATGGGCAATAACCAATAACGGTAATTTTTAAACTAATAAAAATTTACTGCCCATGCACGAAAATGATCGGTTGAAATTTCTTCACTTTTCTCAGAAACTGTTCATTTAAAGAAACCTAATGCGCATGCGCGAAAGATATTTTGGAAAAAAACTGTTAAAAATGAAGAAACGTTTCCGCATGCGCGAAATTGTGCTCCCCCCCCGGATCCAACTTCTCTCTCACTGATACAAAAATCAGGAGGGTTACCAGATTTGTCGAGAAAACACTTGGCGGGATCAGTGGCTGATTCGACAATCCAACGGAAAAAAGTTTGAAATAATAGAATTTTTAGTAGTGCATATTTTTTCATAAGAATACGGAAATTTTAATTTTACAATAAGAATCTCTACCAGCTCTAGGAGCAATTGTTGATGAAGATGGACTACAGATGGCGCCACAAAATGTATTCTATCTTGCCTAGGGCCAATGGATTAAATTCTTATGACGTTGCAATCACGTGACACTAGAACATGATCACGTTGTCGTTTGTTTAACACTATTTCTACGACTATTTTGCTCTTACACTTTTACATTCTACTTTCTAAACTGTCTTATTTGGCTAAAAATGGCTTCTCGGTCGGTAAAAGAAAGGATGATTGTTGGAAAAATATCATTTTTTAATATCCCTGTAAAAAATCCGAGTCTTATGAAGACATGAATAATAATGATAAAGTGTGAGTATTACAAACCATCTCTTCACTATTTATTATGCATTCTGACCACTTTGTAGAGGAATAATTTCAATACCAACCATTTACGTATCGTCTCCAGCTAAAACCGAGCTCCATTCTCACTATTTTTGTCTTCTCAAAAGAAATTTTTTCTAAAAGGATTTTGTGGATAGATGTAGACTTCTACAAAAATGCATACATACTACAAATTGTAGTTTAAATAAAATTATATAGAGAACATATATAAAAAGTAAAATATGTTAGACAACCTAAAACTTATGTAGAGATCATATATAAAAGACAAAATATGTTTAGTTAACTTAAATTTTGCTTATTTTACACATCTTCAGAGTAGTAACAGAGGTACTGCTGTATTTAATTATTTGAAATTAGAACTCAAGAATCTGATATGTAACCTTATATGTGATATCCAAATTAAGTATACAAATATAAAACCTATTTTACTTAATAGTTTTACATTATTACAGCAAAAAAGAGAAAAACTTTTTTGAGAAGCATTTACTACATAAATGGAAAAATTTCTTAATTTACTACAGCTTCATTAACATTTATACTTTATGATGAATCAAGTACCACCTTCAAACATTAGAACACTATTATTTACCATTTGTAAAATTACATGTAAAAAATTGTGCAACATTTTGAAAGTCTTTATTCACTGCACTATTTTAGGTAAATGATATAATTTATCGAGATTGAATTCCAAATGTGGTAAGGAATTAAGGCATTAAATTTTTTAAATTTAAATGTGTGTGTAATAGTATATAAATTTATGTCAATATATTTAATCTTAAAGTTCTGCTCGCCCCTACACGATGAAAATAAAATCATTATTGAATCCATAATTCTTTTTTTTTAAATAAAAATTGTAATATTTTTGTGTAGTATCTATTATCGCAACATCTGTTTTTCAGAGTTTGACTGGTATAAACCTATCACACAGATATACTATTTTTTTACTATGTGTGACAAATATGCATTTATTGGTATTTGCACAGTTTGTAAAAGATTTAACCAAATGCAATATTCAATAATTTTGATGATAAATTTCATAAAGACTATATGCACATGCTATTGAAATAAGAACATTACATGCTAAAGAAATCTGTACATTTCTAGCTGAAATATATTAACCCCTTAACTCATGCAAGCATAAGTATGCTCTCGATTTTAATTTTTACATAAATATAAAAGTCTAAAAGACTCATGATAATTAATATTCTTCTTCTTATAAATTTGCCCTGAATATAATTGTTCCATTGAGTTAGTTTCAAATATTGATCCAAGAAGATTACTCTTGGATCAATTTTATGATACTTATTGAGAATTAGAATCATATGAAACCAAATACGGCTTTATGTATAGACATTTAATTCTGTGTGATATTTACTTTTTAAAAGAAATGGAAATATTCAGAATTTTAATATAACTCTTTTATAACTCTCATTTTACGCTCAAATGAATAACTGGACAAATTGTTGTTTCCAATAATCTATATTTATCAAAAATTCAGTAAACAAAGGTAATTTCAGAGAACTTTTTTCAAAAGTATTGTTAACAGGTTAATCGTCCGAAATCCCTGATATTTTTGTTTGACATATGTTGAAAAGACTTATTTGGTTCCCTTGTGTAATATAATATTGAAAATTTTTTTTAAATCAAAAGAGCGCCAAATGCTGAAATTTACAGCCACTAGTGGAAACTGTTCCAGATCACGTTTGAACACAGTAATAATAATAGTGATATAATTTTTTTAATTCGTGATGTCTTTTTGCTTGGCGAGATTAGTCGGCAATTTGATACATATGTTCCAAATTTTGGAATGGTACGAGTACTGATTTAGCATTTCTTATACAAACTTTGAAGTAATTTAATATTTTGCTCGTATATAATTTGATGAAATTTAGGATTGCCCTGGTAAAATAATCTTTCTTACAATTAATACAAATTGTGTTTTTCAATAGAATGGGACTCAATTTATTGATGATAAACTTTGGTAACTTGTTGAATTACTAATGATTTTAATTAATTTAGTCCTAAATTTATTAATATATTTTCAAAACGTTAAAGTTCAGATCGACAATTCTGAATCTTTCCCCCTGATGTCGTTTCATGTTCCATTTTTTTTAAAAATAGAAATATAACTATATGTAAAAGAATATGTATGTGTGTGTGCATTAAGGGTTGGTAAGTTCAGTGTAAGAAATAAAATTTTCCCATTAAAACAGAAAATTATTTTATTTATTTATTCAGCGCCTGTGCTTGTGTTCATGACCATTTGACGCCAAACCTCCTAGTACCGAATGACGATGTCATCTGTCGGGTATTCGTCGAGTCTAGTGCATGGGAGCAGGTGGTCGAAAATTCATTAAGGCATGGCTGCCAAGTGGACAGGTCTCGTCAGAAGCCAAACCAAGCCGGTGGGAGTATACTCCCAAAAGGTCATGTCCAGTGGTTGGGTGAAAGTGGGCAATAGCCTCGCCTCTCTCCGGGATAGGACCCAAAGTGGCCAGGGTTTCCCATGGCTTTCGAAGGCTCTTAGTTTTTTGAGTCACTGCAGTACAACTGTCAGTGTATGTCGATATAATGCTTTTTGTTCTTCTAAGGGTCAAGAGGGCTTCCAGTTGAGATGACTCGGTTTCCTGCTTAGCTTTTTGGGTGGCTCTCTCATTGCCGGAGATCCCAACATGACTTTTGGCCCATTGTAAGGCCATAGTCCAGCCATATGAGATTAGCTCCGCAATTTTAGTTCAGCAGTGAATTGTATTAAGGCAGTCAGTTGGTGTATTGCTGGTTAAAGATAAAATTGGAGCTTGGGAATCTATGAAGTAGACAACTTTTGTAGGCGCTAGGCCAGGAACTAGTAATTGCATTGCAGCTTCGCTGACAGCCAAGACCTCACCATCATAGTTGGTGGTGTTTTCTCCCACTGCTAATGAGCCCTCAAACAGCCGACAGAACAATCCCGCACCGAATCCGTTTGTTTCTGGCAGGCATGAGCCGTCAGTGTAGACATGGAGCCACTCATTCGCTGAGTATCTTTGTTCGATCGTTTCCAGAGCGCAGGATTTTGTCTCGTCAGGAATGGCATCCACCTTATTTGATGTCATGTTAATTATGTTGAGCCGTTTAGATGGAAGGGCAGTAGCGATTGTGGAGTAGAACTGTATAGGAGAACGGCGAGTTATTAGTAGCGGAAGTTGGTGTTTCTTCGTAAGAAGTTCCGCGTGGGAAAAAGGAGAAGTCTGAGTCTTGAGTATCTATATTGCACATCTGTACTCATTCCGGTACCTGCTTCTGGCTCTCTCCCAAAACTTGAGAGTGAATTTGTCTCTACGACTATCAAGAGGTTTGGAGTTGCATTGCTGTAATTGGAGTAGATTTTGTTCCACTGGTTATAATTCTGAGGGCGCTGTTCTAAGCGACGACGTTCTTTGTAAGGTTGGTTATACTCCCCAGGGTCAGAATTTCACAATAATAGTCCAACACTGTGGATGGACATAGGTTTTATCAGCTGTAGATAAAACACCCTGGGTAATTCCCGTTTTAATAGCAGTTAGCCTCTTCAGAAGATTTAGAAATTTTAGGCTCGTTTCTGATGTTTCTGTGATGAGAGTGCCCCAGTGGAATCTACTGTCGAGGTTTATTTCAAGGTATTTGAACAAAGACACCTATTTAAGTTAAGTCCTTTACATTCCAGGTGGAAAAAATGTTACTTGGTAGACAGAGTGAAGAGTTGGGAAACTGTCTTCTCAACACTGACTTCCATTTTCTTCATGTTGGCCCATGTTGCAAGATTAAATAGGGAGCTATTCAAGACGTCTTCTAAATAGCGAATGTTACTGCCAGGGGTCCAGATTACGCGGCAAAGAGGCAAGAAACTCCGGAGACCTTTTGAATGGCTGTCCCTAGGTCGTTTATCATTGTGTGGAAAAGAATACAACTGAGAACTGATCCTTGAGGCATGCCCTGACGCAGCTGTTTCCATGGAAAGGTGGCATTTAGAAACCTGCATCGAATGTTGCGCTGTGAGAGGAAATTCTGTACCCAGTTCAATAACTTCCCGGGTGCTCCATGTTTCTTAAACTTATGGAGCAGCCTTTTATGCCACACATTGTCATATGCAGCTTTGAAATCCACCAACACAGCAAGGATGGGTTGCCTTCGGTGAAAGCCGTCTCTTAATGTCTGGGTGAGTTTCATAACTTGCTCCATAGTGGATTTATGTCTTCGAAATCCTGCTTGACAGTAGCTAATGGTGCCTTTTTGCTCCAGAAACTCCCGAAGTCTGCATTCAATCATTTCCTCAACGACTTTAATACAGCAAACACTTGTGAGTGAAATGGACTAATAGCTATCAAGACTGTTTGCAGGTTTCCCTTTATTCAGTAATGAAATTACTTCTGCTTTTCTCCATTGGTGGGGTAATCGTGTTTTCCATGTTAAATTGATGAGTTTAAGGAAAGTTCTCAAAGCCATCGAACCAACGTTAATGATGAGTTCTGGGAGAACTCCATCAGGTCTGGCAGACTTTCCTTTCTTCAAGAATTGGTCGCAAGAAGTAGCTTGTCGTGAGAAAAGTCCTTATTTAAGAGGGGAGAGCTTTGTTCAGTTAGGCGTGGAGCAGGACCTTTGTCGTAAATCAATTTTCGGTCTTTCGCAGTAATGTGAAGCCTGCTGATTGCTGCATAATTCCTACTGAGGGCAGTAACAAATTCTGTGGGATTTGTTAATAGCTTGCCATTTGCTGTTATAGGTTCCCAGTGCCGAGATGACTTTTCGTTGTTAAGGCGAGATACGGACTTGTGCACCGTAGGGCCATCTTTTCTGAAATTAAGGTTAGAATCAAATGATCTTTAGGTGGTTCTCTTGGAAAGAATGATGGCACGTTTCAGTTTAGCTTGGGCTTTTCTTAGAAGTTTGCAGTCTGCGATATTATGGGAATTTTCATTCAGAAAGAAACGCAGCGAGCTTTGTACATTGAAGAGCCAAAAAAACTGGTAGAGGCATGCGTATGCAAATAAAGAGATATGGAAGCAATCAGAGTATGGAGCTGCGGTCGGCAAAGCCTATATAAGATAACGAGTTTCTGGCACAGTTGTTAGATAGGTTACTGCTGCTACAATGGTAGGTTATCAAGATTTGAGTTTGAATGTGGTGTTATAGTCGGTGCATGAGAGATGGGACTTAGCATTTAAGAGGTAGTGATGAAATTTGGATTTTCACGTACAACCATTTCACGAGTGTACCGTGAATATCGGGAATCCGGTAAAAAAATCAAATCTACGACATCGCTGCGGCCGGAAAAGATCATACAAGAACAGGACCAATGACGGCTGACGAGGATCATTAAGTGTGATAGACGTGCAATCCTTCCACAAATTACTGCAGGTTTTAATGCTGGGCCCTCAACAAGTGTCACCGTACGAACCATTCAACGAAACATCATCTATATGGGCTTTCGCAGCCGAAGGCCCACTCGTGTATCCTTGTTGACTGCTCGAAACAAAGCTTTATGCCTTGCCTGGGTTCATCAACACTGACATTGGACTGTTGATGTCTGGAAACATGTTGCCTGGTCTGATGAGTCTCATTTCCAATTGAATCGAGCTGATGGAGGTGTACAGGTATGAAGACAATCTCATGAATCCTTGACCCTACATGTCAACAGGGGACTGTTCAAGCTGATGGAGGCTTTGTGATGGTACAGGACGTGTGCAGTTGGCATGATATGGGACCCCTGATACGTCTAGATATGACTCTGACAAGTGACAGGTACGTAAGCATCCTGTCTGATCACCTGCACCCATTCATGTCCATTGTGCATTCTGACGGACTTAGGTAATTTCAGCAGGACAATACGACACCCCACACGTCCAGAATCGCTACAGAGTGGCTCCAGGAGCATTTTTCTGAATTTAGACACTTCCTCTGGCCCCCAAAATTCACAGACATGAACATTATTAAGTATATCTGGGGTGCCTTGCAACATGTTGTTCAGATGAGATCTCCACTCCCTCTTACTCCTACTGATTTATGGACAGCCCTGTAGGATTCATGGTGTCAGTTACCTCCAGCACTACTTCAGACATTAATCGAATCCGTGTTGTGGCACTTCTGCGTGCTCGTGGGGGCCGTACAATATATTAGGCAGGTGTACCAGTTTTTTTTGGCTCTTCATTGTATATTTCAGAGTAACAGATTGTGGGAATTTTGTAATTAGTGTGAAATTCAAAAAAAAGAAAACACTGTCAATTTTATGTATGTATCCACCTTCACCTCTTAATTTTAATGTTGTTATAAGTATATGTAATGTAAAGATTTTTTATAAAAATTAATGTAAGGAAAATTAGGATGGTTTAAAAATAAATATAAATATAATAAGCTTTAGTATTTAATACGTAATTTTACTGTTATGATGGACAAATGTTATACAAAAATTTATTGTTTAGGACATGAAAAAAAGTGTATTGAGATATTTTACAAAAAAAAACAGTTGCATTGTACGTAGCCATTTTATATGTCTATTTTTTTTCTTTTATTCAAAACCTCTTTCTAAAAATTGCACGACTTCAGTTTACTAATTTGTTTTATGTAAATTCAGAAAGTTGAGTGTATAGAAGTGGATTTTATAACTCTGCTAGTTTTTAAGATCTGAAATTTCAAAGTTCTCGCAAGAATTCATTTAATTTGGATTCATATACCATATTCAATTTCTCACAAACACTAAAAGAACTTTTGTAGATAACCTTCAAATGTAATGCAGAGTTTCCTATTTTTGTTTTCTAGTTCTTACGTGTGACATATTTCACATTTTGTTTGATTAAATTAATTTTGATAGTGTTAAAATTAGAGAAAATAAAATTCATAAAAACTTTAAGAAACAAATATTTTACAAAAATTTTGTTTACAGTTATTTGTTTAATCATTAGGTGTTCAAAAATGTATGATTTTATGTCATAAATCTAAGGAGATTTTTTTCAGTTTAAAAAAGTAAAAATATTACAAATTCTGCATAATTTGACATTTTATGAGTGATTCAAAAGAAATGATTTTCTCCATTTTTTATAGAGCTATTTCATCTGTTTGAGTTAATGACATTTAATACTTTTTTGTAAATATTTTACAAAAATAACACTTTTTTTGTTGTAAATAAATTTAAAAAGCCATCCATAAAATTTCCAGAGAATTTTATTAGATATTATCAGAAAATTATATAAATTAAGTACAATAATTGTAAAAGATATTATAAACCTCTACTTAAACATGAGAAATAGATGTCAAAATTTTTAAATAAACAAAAATATCCATGTTACTGATGAATCTTACTATAAATTCACTTCCAAAATTGTGCATTCCATGTTCTTGAATTTTCCATGCTCTTCTATGTGAGAAATTATATATAGAGATAGCATTTCTAAAAATAACTAAATCATTTGTAGCCTAGTAATTACTAAGGGAATCAGACAATTAAAAGTATAAACATTAATATTTTTATGGGATCATTTCATATGTACATGTTTCTTAGAAATTAAAACTATTTTATGATTTGTATGGTGTGCTACACTATTAACCAATAAGTACAATTATAAGAAGTTTTTCAAATTCAAGTTCTCAATTCTTGCATGCAAATAAACATATTAACAAAACGAACAGTACTAGGGGCAAAATATAAATATACTAAAAATAACCTAGAACGATGAATAAATATATAAACAAATCAAGTAACTGCCATCGACACGCTGGCATACAAACACTAAATAACACAAATATACTAAACTAAACAAATTTATACCAAAAAAAAATTACTGAAATTACTTTATACCTTATTATTAAACTAGGATAAAATGCAACAATATAATTATTCGTGTTTTTGTTGTTTCCAATCCCTCAGAGATCTAGCGGCAGCTAGATCAGATACCGTGAACTCTATAGAAGTCAGGACCAGTAGAGGACTTGTAGAAACATCCGCCAGAGCGAACTTCAAACAATCCAGGATGTGATTGGAGGATGCCGGTTTTAGATTGCATTTTTTTGCCCAATGAAAAGACTTCGCGTCCTGAGTCAAATGTCATGTTTTCAGATGTCCACTTATGAGTCTTGAGATGGCCCTTTGATCATGTCTGTCACCCCCGAATTCTAACGCTCCCCCCCCCCGGGGTCTTCCTGCTGAACCAAGGATGAGCGGGAGGGGTGAGCCAGTCTTGTCTGACTTCTTTTTTCTTTATAGAGAAAATTTCTTTATATGTTAGTATGTAGTCCCGGTTGGGAGGCTCAGAATAACCTCTTTTAGCCAAGATGTCGGCAGCTTCGTTCCCTTGGATGTTAGCATGGGAGGGAATCCATTGAAAGTGGACTTCTCTTCCCTTGCCTAGATTTTTAAGATGGGAGGAAATTTGTATGCCCACGAAATCGCCTACATTGCACCAATAATTATTCTTAGTGAATATTAAGAGATGAAGTTCACACAAAAGATGTAAACATTGCAAGTATAGGAATTTCACGCACTAAAAGGAAGCACGTAAAATTGTTTGCCCAAGGATCACATGATTTCGACCTGGCGTCATCTGAGAATTTAGTCCATTTAAAATCCATTACGTAGAATTAGAAAAATCGAAAGTGGGCCTTTAATCCATCACAAGTGGGCATTTAAATTGATAAAATCTATCAAGGTAAGTCTGATAAACTTTAAATATTTTTTATTTCTAATGGTCTGCGGATTGGTATTTTACCATTGCAGACCTAGTTACATTCCCCGGGAGCTGGTATCTCTTTTTATTGCAGCCCCTATAGACGGATACTAAACGCCGCAGGTAATTTTGACGTCCAGTTTCCTCCACAGATGGAGGCACCTGAGCTCTGACGATGCGAACCTGTATTAGGATTTAATTTTGCCAATAGCACCCGTCAAACAGACACTCTAGGGATCTTTTAATAGCCGTATAACCATACAACATGGCCGCTATCGATTTTCTGCATCATAAATATCCCCGGATTTGGGCCGGGGTTGAACCCGCAACCTTAGGTGCAGAAGGCTAGCGACAAATCAACCATGTCACCCAGCCGGCTGTAACTTTAAATATTATAAATTTATTTTTCTGAAACTTTTAGAGCCTAATATTTATATTAATTTTAGGAAATACATTAAAATAATTCTTCGTGTATGAATATTTTTCAGTTAGGCTTGTTAATTCAATGATAACCTCATAAATATATTCCATTTCTTAACATTTATTCGATCAACTCTAAAATTTTTATACTTTAGTAAAACATTAAAATTTATATTTTTAAAACATTTTCCCTATATTTGTGTATGTGCTGAGTTTTAGTATAATTTTTATTGATGTAAGTTTATTAACTTTCTCTTTAACTTGTTTAAAGGATTTTTTACAAATTGTGAAAATTTTACTTATAACTGTGATTTTTGTAAAATTTAAATAGTTTATTTTAAATATTGCGCATTAAGTATTAATATTTTTTGGTATTGATCTCTAAAAAGTATTTATAATATTTGAGTGTAATATTATTAAGAAAGTATTCGGAAAATTTTTGGATACTTTATAGATCAATAAAATTAATGAAAGTGCTAAATCAGTGATTACCAAAGTGGTCTATATCAACACCCAGGCGACCTCTATGACGACTTACAAGGAGTCCACGTCAGTGCAAAAATAATTTAGGTCTCTGAGGTGTAAATTAGGGTCTACGATAGTGGCTGTCTTTAAACCGGATCGTGATATTAATTTTAAAAGAAAATGTTATATCAGGGGAAAACCAGATTTTACCAACAAAAAAAAAACAGATTTATTTACAAATTTTAATGAGGTTAGTTTGCACAGTTACAAAGTGTGACAGCATAAAACAAGGACCATCTTTTCAGCCTTTTTGCCAGAATTGGGCTAAAGGAGTGTAATATTTGTCGTCCGAATTTTCCCAGTTTTTCATTTTGTCAAGGACGATTTCCCAGGAAGATGTTATAACCTACGTTCAAAATTTAAACGCCCTCAATTCAGATTTTGAAATTGGGTTTAAGAATGCTTTGACTATATTAATACAGTAGACAAGGAAATCACACATATAGTCATATTGAAGAAAACAAATGTCATATTACAAGAGAAACTGATCGGAATAGGCACTAACTAAGATCTGCAATTTTGGGTTTAAAAAGACATACCTGTTATTTACCTCGAACAATGGAAAATCGTGAGAAACTTTTTAATTACTTTTCCTACAAGTGAGCAAGAGTTACACCGTTGTTGCCAATCTTTTAAGGAAAAAAGAAGAAAGAAAGACAGAAAAAGACTGGACAATACTAACCAAAGAAATTCAGGGTTAAACTCGACTCGATAAGATTGATGCCAAATGTTGAAAAATTGCTATTGATGCGCCAGATTCATCCCTCCCATTAAAATAATTTTTGTTTCTTGCTCAGTTATTTTATATATTATTAAACTTAAGTTTAAAATTAATTAACATGTGTTTCTTAAGTTTTAAACATTCCACTACAATTAAGAATTTTAATCTTTTGAAGTAAGTGACTTTATACCTGATGTCAAAAAGACTTTTAAGTTGATAAATGCGGAAAATATTATGTAAGCAAGGGTCTACCCAAAGACGATAAACTTATGTGTGTGAGGTAAGGGGTCTATGAGATGAAATAGTTTGGGAATCTCTGAGCTAAATGCAGACATAGCATGTTCTAGTTTCAGTTTTCGACTCGACATACTGTTAAAAAATTTAATAAAATGGCTAAATAATGTAGCGGGAGCTACGAAATTTTGTGCACATATTTATAAAGTATATTTTATATATTATAAAATGTATAAATAAAAATAAATTCGATTTTTTTGGTCATTTTTAGGGTAATGTGCCGTCTTAAAAAACTTTTGAATGATATTTCCGAATATCATAATCTTTTAATGCGTGATTACATAAGTTGGCTATAAGTCGGATTGCATCTTTAGAAAGGTTTGTGAATTGTCTAGAAGAAATACACCTTGCTTTAAACAGTTTTTGCGATTTAAACAATGCGGTTTTAAAGAGTTATATTATACAGAAATGTATACAAAATTAATTGTTAATTGTTGCTATTAGAGATGCCTTAAACCTTGCTTTGGACAATCGCGCATCTGATACTTGGATTTTGACTGACAGCAAAAGCTCTATCCAATTCTTAAAGGATTGGTTCAATGTCCTGGATATGTTGGGGCAGGATATACTTTTGAAATTAGCTGCATTGACCCAGGTCAGTTCGGTATGCTTTCAGTGGATACCCTCGCATGTTGGGATTTATGGAAATGAAATTGCTGAGCTGCTTGCTCGGGAGGGCAGCGAACTTCTCACTGCCTCTTCCTCTGAACTACAAGCTTTCGAGGTCCACTCCCTGTTCACGGGCAAGATCAAAAATATTTGGAGGTCTCCGCCTGAACATGCCTGGTATGCCGATAAGTGTCCGGGATTGTCCCTGCAGTGGACCCATCCTAGGGTTGCTCAGACCACTTTATCTAAACTTAGGACTGGTTACATCAAGAGCTTAATATTTAACGGATCTGAGAAGACTTATGCTTCTTTCCACTGTTCGGCTATGACTTCTCCCTCCCATATCATTGCATGTATTGGTGCCTCTGTGGGACAATTATTGAATGAGGAGGATGTTGTTTTTAATTTAATTAAGCGACACGGTCTCTTGGACTTGGTCTAGTTTGTGGTCTAGGCCAAGTGGATAAGCAACAACAACAAAACAGCATTGTTTTTTATGAGAATATTATTGTATTAAAATTAGCTTAGTAAAAATTGCAACGCCGGTGCCGTGGGAAAAAAGTTTATGTTTGAACTGATAAAGGGGTTTGAATGTAAATTAGATTTTTTTGTCAGAGGTTTAAATCTGAAAAATTCAGTTTTTTTTTCCAAATTTTAAATCTTTTTTGAACGAATCAACATTTTTCAAAAGAGCTGATTGGATTTTTAACTATGAATTTTCAGTAATGGTATATTCCATAGAAGAACACTTTTCAAACAGTTGTAAAAAATTCAAAACTATTCACAAGCTATAGAAAATCATAAATTATCGCAGGATTTATTCGACATAAAGGACTTCGGTGCTAAATTCTTAAAGTAAATAGAATTAGAAATTATAAAATTACAGTCTATGGATCTGCAAGGTTATCCTTTGTGGACATAAAAATTTGTAGATCTTGGAAATACTTATTTGACATACTGATTATAAATATGAATTTTTTAAATTATACAGACAAGCATACACATTAATATAACAAAACACATTCTCAAAACTTATGACGGACAAAAGGTTCACTTGGTGACGGATCTATACGCGTCCTTCGACTAACCCACTTGGAATTCTTTTGGGCCAGCATTTTTAACCAATCTTCTCCGAAAAGTAGAAATGCATGCAAATTAAGTTTTAAGGAAATATGCAAATTAAGTTTAATATCTATATATTCTTTCTTCGTGCGTTTGAAGTTAGTGAATTGTGAATAGATTAGAAGGGAAGTAAATTGACAGTGAAATGTATACGTAAATAGAGTAAGAAGCCAGAAGTTTGGATAGTAAGAAAGGGATAAGATTAGCTAGTGCGAAGTGTTAAAGTCAACTTAAAAGGAAATAGAAGACTGCATGAGTTCAGGTATTGTGATCTTACATTAAGTCGATGTTCAGAATGTTAAACTAATAGTTCGGTCATTAAATACGTAAGCTCTGTGTAAAGTAATATCAAAGGAAGAGTTGCATAGTTGAATATATTTTCCCCAACGCGAATCTCATCTCCTTTCTTGTTTAGAGTGTTATTTGTGTCTGGTTTGATTATAGTGATAAATAAAATATTTGGAATTCATAAAGTCGTATGATCATTTAATTCCTTCCACACCTTTAACTGGGTCACAGGGTAGAAGGGATGTAAACGCGTTTCAACTTTTCTTTCCAAAGAATCTTATACACTATTATTCTGGAAGTTCTTCAAGAACTTTACTTACTGAAATGACGCTGATTGGTCGGATCTGGTGGCTAATGCAATATTGTATCAATTCACCCGCAAAATTTATCGATAATGAATTACAGGAAACCTCCCTCAAGAGAACTGACATAGAGAATCACTCTTTATATATATATATATATATATATAAGGTTCATTCAAATGAAACCTGGTCAGTGTGTCTAACTTTGCATTGCACGTAAGGTGGCACCACGTAACTGCGTGTAAGATGGCACTATATATTGGTACTGATACTGACGCGTGCGCAACGTTTAACGTTTCATAGCGACTTTGTGGATTCACGCCGAAGAGAAGGTGGTCGCACAAGTTATCGTCTACTGCTAAACATGCAGGCGATTAAGAAAGAAGAACGAGAAGTGATTCGATGTTTAACGGCGGAGGGAGTTTTTTGGAGGCCGTGAAATGCATCAACGGATGAAGGCTGTGTGCGGTGAGTACAGTATGTGTCGTTCCAGTGTTGTGGAATGGCGCAAATATTTTTGAGGGGCGGGAGTTACTGGAAGACGATGTTCGAAACTGCACAGGCGGATCGTGTCATCACACCAGAAATGATTGCGGAAGTGAATACTTTAGTCTTGGACAACCGTAGAATTACAGTGAACGAGATCTATCAGTTACTGGATGTTAGCGTGGGTGCCACTCACACCCTAATGCATCAACACTTGCTTTCGAAAAATTTGTTCGCAGTGGGTTCCTCTCCAACTGACCGCCGAACAGCGCAATACTCGAATGGCGCTGTCTTTGAGTCATCTGCAACGTTATCATGACGATAAATACGGCTTTCTGCCATAAATTGTCACTGGTGACGAAACATGCTGTCACTATTTTGAACCGGAAAGAAAGCGTCAGAGCTAGCCGTGGAAACGTGTGACTTCACTACGCCTCCAAAGATATCAAAGGCCATGCAGACCATTTCTGGTAAGGTCATTATAACCTTTTTTTTCACCACAAGGCTCCACTGCTTGTCGAGTTCCTGGAACGAGCAACCACCATCAATTCCCAGCGTTATCAAGCCACATTACAGAACCTTAGATGAGCCGTCATGTCGATACGCCCAGGCATGTTGTCCAGTGGTGTTATTCTCCTGCATGATACTGCCCGCTCATACGTGACCAATGTGGTGAAGACGACATTGCAGCAGTTTCTTTGGGGAACGCTGGATCATCCACCGTACAGTTCAGACATTTCACCGCGTGATTTTCATGTTTTTGGACCTCTAAAATGGGCTATTAGTGGACATCGATTCACAACGGACGATGAAGGGTGTGACTAGGTCCAACAGCGGCTTACTAGCTTCTTCAAAGATGGAATTGTCCGGCTAGTGTCGCAATGGCATAAATGTGCCAACAGTTTTGGCGACTATATTTGAGTATGTGTACTGCGTATAACAACATTTTTGAGTTGATAAAATCATTTTACCGTTACTTTCCACTAGTGACTAGATTTCATTTGAATGCCCTTTATATGTGTGTGTATATATATATATATTTAAAAAGAAAGGGAAAAAAGGCGAAAATACACACATTTGAGACTTTGAGACGTATTCTGAATCAAAAAATCTCGTTTCATACACTGTACAAAAGAAAACGAAAGATGTTTTTCTTGGAGAGGAGAAACAAACAGAGAGAGCTACAATCGGCCGGATGCTGTTGAAAAACCATTCTTTTGTAAAGTTGTGCAACTGTTATTGTTGCCATGGTGACAACTCCTTCTCTGATTCTGACGAAAGCGAAAAGAGGATCAAATATTGTTTGTAAGAAAAGTTGGATGCGAATGCACGGAAATATTTCGGAAATAAAAGTTGGTAAACAATCAAAGTAGTTGTTATAAGAGGAAAAAGGAAGAATAAGTAATGCTTCATACTATATCGTTTTTTTTTTAAATTACGTGCCATCAAAATGTCTAGCATTTATCATTGTAAGCCTTTCTCAGAAACTTTTTTATCTTTACATTCAAAGAAATTAGTAGTTCTATCTACACATTGCGAAAATGGCGAGTTATGTTTTAAATTCGAATTAACCTTCCAGTAGGGCACCTAAATTTTTTGCACGAGTAGTTCGTGTAATTTTTTTTATGACTTTAAATGATTTTCTTTAGTTACACTTCTTTTAGATATTTAGTAATAAAAATTAGACAAGTTAAAACACAAATTTTAATACCTGCTATAAAATAATTATACATAATTATAAATTAAATTTTAATATTACTATCAAAAATGTGAAATATCTGGTCTGTATATTAGTTTCTGTATTCCAAAATAATTTCCTCTATCGTATTGAGAACTCTTAATTACAGAAGCAATTAAATTTCATCTCTAGAATTTCATAAATATTTTAAGGCTAAGCAGTACCCTTTATCAAAAACTTTTTTGGAGGCAGTAACAGTAAAAATAATTTGTTTTGTGTTCATATTATATTACTAAGATGATTCTGAAAGCAAAAAGTCAGTTTGAACAGCCATTATTTTAAAATTTTAAGAAATTAAGAATTTTTGAAGTTTTTTCAAACTTTTATAAAATGCTCAGTTTTTAAAATTTTTTAGTCATTTTAAGTGATTTATGCTTCTTACATTATTGCAAACAAAAGTTAGTATGGATTTGAAAATCTGTTCCCTTTTTGATTTTTAATAATTATTTTTCTAGTTTAACGTGGAAAAAACACAAAATTTTTTTGAAATATTAAATTTAGCATTTTTTAAAAAATATCTAAAGATCCCAGATCTAAATCCGTTACTAACTTTTATAGAACATACGTTTAGGAATATCAACAAAAAAATTTCAAGACTATCTTGAACAGAAAAAAAAAGTCTTAGCGACTAAAAAACATCTATATATATATATATATACACCCTCAAAATTAAAAGTCCGTGAAAAACGCCTTTAAAGTTTCCAAAGGCTTAAAACAAAAACCTACAATACGTGTAAAGCTCTAATTTTTAATGTGTTATTTTTCAACTTATGTTGGACAACTTATGTAGACATGGAGAATGCTCATCACATAATAATACAATATTGCCACTTTTTCCAGTTGACATGCAGTTTGAAATTACCTGTTTTTTGGATAATATGTACGGGAATAATATTTGACCATTAAAATTATCTGGATCATGATCTTATTAAAACAGAGTCGAGAACGAAACGAACACCCCCTCCCCCCTTCAAAGGCCTTAAGATGTCCCTATTCATCATCAAATAATTCTTCTGGAATGTGATCTATTGTTCAGATTTTTCATTTAAATAATATATTTTATAAATAATCAGTGAAATCGCTTTCAGTTTCCCGAAATGAATCTGCTTCCATCTATCTCTCTTTGTAAAGGATTATTCTGGAAAAATAGATAGAATGATTTCCCCTTTTACAAATTTTGGATCCATATAATTCGAAAATTCAGAGAATAGGTTTCTCAGCTACATAAAATAAAATAATAACACAATACAATACAGCTTATACAGCTTTCAAATATATAATTATACAATCAGACTCCAAAACGGGAAGATAAAGCAGGAGTGGGCGGAATTATAGGAATGAAGCAGAATTCTGTATAGAATTAGAGAATAACTGAAATTTAATCTTAAAAGTCGTACAAACCCATTTCATCGACAAGGAAAGGAATGAGTAGAGGAAGAATAATAACTTTCAGTCTAATAAATTTCAGACTCTTTACGAATATCGTATTTAAAAACAATATCAGAAATAACATATATGTGTAAAATTTCTGCAGGTGCGCCCACTCGATGGTTAAATACACACAGATATATAAATCAATTTCGTGCTGTGAAAGTGAGTTTCTGGCCTCAAGGCTTCCACCTAGAGATATTTCGAATTCTTATTTCTAATTTCCTCAAATCTATACCAGTGTATTAATTTTCAAAATATTTTGAAAAATAAATCTAATTCTAGTAAATACTTTATTATACTTTGTGATTATCCCCACTTGTGCCTTTTATTACTTTCAAACCGATAAATTAGTCTTTATTTAAAAGGAAAAATAGATATTTTATAGGATTAACATTACATTCACGAATTCCAAATGACTGGTAAACAGGTAGTCCAATGCTTCTCAAAGTTTCAATATTTGTGACCCAAGATCCAATCATAATTTTCATCACGCCTCCCTCTATACAATAACAATGTATTGAATTCAATAATACCATACTTTGACGCTTAAGCTACAATACGTCTTGAATCTCTTAAATGCCACTGGCGCTCAGCCAAAGCGTTAATTGCTTCCGGACGTATATATACGTCATTCCGAAATACGATCTTTTATGTGCACTGCTATCCATAAAATTATTGCGAAAGATTTACTTATTTCAGAGGATTTGCTTGCTTATTCCTTTTCTACCCCCCCCCCCCTCAATACATCCCATACGCGCATCTACTTGAAAAACAGTGGTATTGGGGAGCGAATCGTAACTTTTAGGTATTAGTTATAAACCGTACAAATTATCAATATAAGTGCTAAATTTGTATATAATTTAATATATCACAATTTCATGGGTTCGTTAGTAATTATTAATGTTGTTCTTAACTTAGTATTGTTAAGGGGTAGGTTCATGAATTTCGGCCCACAAACACATTTTTCACTTTTCCCATTTTAATAAAATATTAATTTCTATGCTTCTAATGGTGCAAAAATTATCATTCTACGTGCAGTAGAAGTATTTTTAATAATTTTTTGAAAATGTTTTACCACCTGTCAAAGTCTACTAAATCCATTTTTCTCAAAACTAACATTTTTATCATGTAAGGAAAATTTGTTCCTTAACTATTGCATTTAACAGCTTATAACTTTGCATAGTTAATAATTACACTCTAATACATACTTTAATTGAGGGATTTTTTCAAAACTGACTTAATTTATAGCATTAAACATCGTGAAATTTCACTGTTTTTGAAAAAGAAAAACAGATTTGTGCCAAAAATATTTTTTAAAAAATAACTAGACATCCTATCCATAAATCTCTGATTAAAGTTAATATTATGGTTCAAAGAATATTCAGTAAAAAAATTGGAGATTTCTATTCACTAGAATGTTTATAAATGTTCCTTAAAAATACCTATTTTTAACATTACTGAGGTACAGATCCTGTTTCGTGAACCTTAATTAATTATAAAATACATTGTGCAGTACTGATACATTTATAAGTGTATTAAATCGGTGCAAGGTTTATTTTATTTTTCGTTTTGTCAAAAAGTATTTTGTTTGTTTACTTTCAGATGATTTTTTTTAAAAATAATTTTTGTTTTCGACTTTTCAAAATGCTTGCGTCCCCCTCGTAGATTAATCACGCCTCCCTAAGCCCCACAGTTTGAGAAACGCTGTGAGGTAGTCTAAGTCTGATGTAGTTCCAGAAAACTTTATGAGTCAGATACTGAAGCAAAGGAAGGTATGAATGTATTTGTTTCCTTTTTTATTTAAGTAGTTTACGAACTCTCAATTTAAGAAAGGTAATGATGCCTCACAATCTCTAAAAGTATCAGATCTCAAAAGTTTTTCTTAACTCGACAAAGGATTTCAAAAACAGCCAAAATAAAACTGTTTTTACGTTTTTGAACAGGAAAATTATTTATTTGTATGTATATAACAAGCTTCTCGCAACGACAATAAGCATTACATTTGTTGTATCATCCGTGCCTTTTTCTCTTTCCTTCTTAAACATAACGACTCAAGATTCTGACTGTATATTAATTAGACATTTATATTTATACTCAAGTGAAAGTTCTTAAATATATTAATTAGTGTTTTCAAAGACAAAATTTTACCTAGCATCACAATGAATTTATTGAAAATTGCCATTTTTGTCACATCTGCTTTCTAGCTAAATGTTTTAAGAGGATAGTAGGATTTACACAAAATTTTTTAATTTAATGATTTTCATAATTAATTAGACATTTATTGATGTAAGATAAATTTTGGGCACTCAAGATTTCATAAAAAGCTCTAACCATTTAATTTTTAAGGGAAGAACTTGAAACTTATGAAGTGAGTTTAAATGCTACTTTTCCTACAAAAATTAACGTACATATATGAAATTTGATTTACAAATATGTCAAACTATGCATAACAAAAGTTGGTATGGGTTTTGCGATAGCATGATTGGTATTCGTGCAATACTTCTTTTAATGAGTGCTTATTGAAAATTCCTTAATAAATGCGTAAATTCTAAATTCAATTATATTTTTAAGAAATAAGTATTGCTTTGATTCAAAATTGCATACCATATTTTATAAGTGAAAAGTGAAACAAGTTCCAAGTATTACAGAATAGAAAAAAATCCTTAGCATTTTAAATGAAGACAAACTAGTTATTTCATCTTTCTCTCCGAGACATGTCAGTTTTAAGTTTGATTTGTCATTGAGATGAGAATAAAAACAAATGTAAAAGCTATCACAACACTGCGTTTTTTAAACTTTTTGCTTTCAAATTTTGTGTGTTTATAGAAAAGTACATAAAAAAATAATTAAGGCTCAAAAATTAGATTTGATTTTTTGACCGATTTTTGTCAATTGAATAGTACTGTGTCTCTTTAAGAATATTTTAAAAATGTCACTTCAGTATACGCAATTGCATATAAGAAACATAGAGCATATACATACAGTAAATTTAAGCAATTTTAAAAATATAGATTTTAGAAAACAGTAAATTTTTTACAAAATCTTACCTCATCAAAATAAAATAAAAAAATGTGCTCTATAAATTATTACGCAAGGTAATGAAGGTTGAAAGATTCTTGGTTCCCCTTATATATATATCTAATAAATAAAATTCTCGTGTCACAGTGTTTGTAATCAAACTCTTCCGAAACGGCGTGGACCGATTCTTATGAAGTTTTTCGCGTATATTCAGGAGGTCTGAGAATAGGACGTAAACTATTTTTCATTCCGATATTGCAATAAGTTGAAAAGATATTAATTTAAAACCTTAATACGCGTAATTGTTTTACTTCTGTGTGTTGTTTATTTCGCTTGGCGTCGAAAATCGGTTTCGCGCTAGATATGTGATTTTTCTCTGTTCCACCGTCCAAATCACACTGCTCATGGGTTATACTAGCAAAAGGAATGTCTATAACAAATCAAAAATCACCATATTTGGTGAGTGAAATTTTATTATTTTTTCCCCATTTTTTGTACGTCATTTAATTCGAAAACTCATACATTGCATCCGTTTTTGTACAAAAATATCAAATATTTGATAAAAAAAACTTAATCGCTTTCACTTCGTTATCATTATTTCAAATAAGTGACACGAGATAAGTGAAACGGCTAGACGGATTCTTATGAAATTTTGTGCGTATATTCAGTAGGTTTGAGAATAGGACGTAAACTGTTTTTCAAGTAATAAAGGTGGTCCACTCTAAATTTTTATTTAAATTTTTTGTATGTTTTGACATTTAAAAAAAACATACAACTCTAAATTTTTTACTTTTCTACCATCAACCCTTATTTTTTAATTGCGACATTGGTACTTTAATAATTTCCTACTCTTGGCGTTTGATAATTTATCAGCTACCCCTCGATCAGTTATTTCCGCCAGGCGTCTACCTGTGTCACTTCTCATCCCGTAAACAGCACAGAGTAGGGATGAGAACGAAGCCGGTCTCCTGTCTTTCTCACACAATAAATAAGCTTTCTCTCACTCACTAAAGTTTAAGAGCCTAAGCCGTTTTCGGCCATTAATATTGATTGTGCAATTTGTTTGAGTTGGGTAAAGATGAACTTACTAAAAATATCGTACACTCCATTGCACTAAGAGACTGATAATGTTATTTTTTAATTGTCATAGTTTGTGATGGAAATGTAATTTGAAGTTTATTAGTTAAAATAATAAAAATACAAAGAATTCAAAAAAATGAATGTTTGGTATTTTGTTACTTTTATAGGCCGTCATCGTTCACAGCGCTCCATTCTTCTTTCAGTCATATACCACATCCTCACACACTTACAATGAGCTAGTTTTTTTTTTTTATTTGACTACCAAATATTCACTAGAAATAATTCATATGGCAAAACAACGTTTGCCGGGTCAGCTAGTATATATATATGTAAATTTCCATTGATATACTGGATGATACGAGATTTCTTTTACTGTTATTTTAATGAAAAGGCAGGTTTTTGTATATTCAGTATTTTAACACCTATTACCTGTCCAGTTTGAATGTTATTTTCAAACTGGGCGTGGCACAACAGCTGATTATTTTTAAAAGTCATTTTAACATATTTCTAATTCATAAAATGGCAAATATGTTGTATTCCTGGAAAGGTCTTGAATTAAAGATTTCAGAAATATCAAAAACTCAAAATAGATGTTCTGAACAATTTTAGCCTACTGACTTTCTTTAAGATATCCGAACACTTTCGGAGTAATTTTCTTAAAAATAAAATTATAGTTTAAAAACACTAAAAAAAAACAACAAAAAACACGCTTTTATGATTAATCGAACTAAAAATAAAAAAAAAATTCTTAATATAAGAATTAAATGATTAACGAGAAAATTAATGTCAATGTCATTGTGGTAAAAGCGTGGGGTGCTCTATATCAATTGTTATTATTTCTTACTAGTTCTATACCGAAATGCTGAGTTAGTATAAAAATGTAGTACAAAGCACCCCGCGCTTTTACCACAATGACATTAATTTTCTCGTCAATCATTTTATTCTTATATTAAGAATTTTTTTTTTTTTTACTTTTTGGTTCGATTAATTATAAAAAGTGTGTTTTTAAATTTTTTTAACTATAATTTTTATTTTTTAGTTCGAGCTACAATAAAAGCATGCATTTTTGGTTTTTTTGAACTATTATTTATTCATTCATGAATTAATCTTAATTGTGTAATTTTTTTTAGAATCTCGAATACCCATTGGCATCCTATCATTGCGTTGATACGGACTGTTTTTTTTTCACATGCAGGAGTCTTTTTTTTCATTTCCATTTTCAGAAAAACTACACAATTGTTAATATTATGGTAAGAAATTGCTGAAGCACATTTTCGCATTTAGGGTTGTAACTTAATCTTTTAGTTGCCAAATTTCGAAATAATATATGGAATGAGTCGTCTAATCCGGAAATGGTACATAGAATGAGTCGTCAAATCTGGAAATGGTATATGGAATTACTCGCCAAATCTGAAAATGGAATATTAAATTAGTCGCCAAATGTGGAAATCTTTATTCCTGATGATCCTGATCAGGACAATGGAGCAAAACTATGGAATTATTGTATTGTTATCGGTCCTTTACAAGTGTCCAAAATTTCGAATTAATCTGACCTTTTAAAGTGGGTAAAAATCGATTTCAAAGATTCCGTTACATACAAGTAAAGCTTATAAAAGCGTGTTAAAAAGGCGTACTAAAACATTATAAATGCTTTTTTAGGTATCAATACCAACAAAATACTAACCTTTAACTATATATATATAAAACAATATTTTTAAAAAATTACTCAAATTTTACAAAAATCAGTTATAATTGAAAATTAAGCAATATTTTTGAAAGACTTCAAATCAATTACAGAAAAATATAATAAACCTATATCAATTAAGTATTTACTATCAATTAAGCTGTATTAAGTATTACTCAAACAAATTAGATGCATTTATCTAGAGAATGTACTAAAATTTCAATGATTTGTTAAAATTCTGATCAAGTAAATATTACAAGAAATGTGACATTTTTTCGAGATCATTATTTATATAACAGGTCATAACTCAAAGAATATTCATACAATAAGAAATATTTTAGTACATTTTCTAGAAAATGATATAAAGGCCAAGCTCAAAAGGTTTTATAGAAATACATTTATAACATTTTGAGTTATCCGACTCACCATTATAGATTTTGAACAATTTGAATGCCTACTTCTGGTAGATTAAAGACCCACACACTTCCAGTTCTTCTAACTTCATAAAACTGATTGTAACTTAGACTCTAGGTAGCATAGAAACAAAACAAAAAAAAAAAAGTGCATAGTGTAAAGACAAAAGATAGCTCTATTCAATAAAATAAAAATAAAAATAAGATATGCATTTTTACCGAATTTGTTCATTTCAGCGTGTTTGGATACTTTAATAATGCCTGTATTTGTTAAATTATAGACCATACTTGGTTAACTGATTAAAGAAAAGAAAGATATAACATCTCTATAAAAATCAACAAGCCTTTCCATGAGAAATCTCAAAGAAATACTGTTTACTTGCTTCCTTGATTGATTTTTTTTAATATCGCTACACGAAGGGCAACAAAAAAGAAACATTTTTTTTTTGTCTCAGAAAGAAAAATATGTGATTCTGATAGCATTTCTTCTCCTGAATTCAAATATGATATTGATTTTTCTTCATCACGCAAGGTTTTTGAGAGACAGGCATTTATAATTTGAAACACTTTAATATTTTCTACATTCTTTGTTTCACAATATTTGAACATTCGGACTCACCTAGAAATTAAGAAATCACGGTTTTCTTTTATATTTCGCCTGTGGAGTATCCCTCTTGATGGTTCAACAATAATCGGCCAGCATATTAGCATTCCATTTGCCTTGATATCTCTTCTATCGCTGAAATCTCCTGATATAAGCGTTCCTAGTGCTCATCGCTCACTGCACCAAGATTTTCCGGGAAGAAATCTAAGTGCGATTGCAGGAAGTGTATTTTTAAGGACATATTACAGCCCAAATTTTTACAAGATGCTATAAAAAATGAACAATATCACGGTAATTTTCCGCCTTTAGATTTCCCAAAAGAACTGTGAGTTAGATATTTGAATGGTCACCAAGCTGCTTTCTCCAGTGGATTTAATAGTTCCTCAAACTTCTCATCATGCATTAGTGATCGTATTTGTGGACCCACAAATATACCTTCTTTAATTTTTGCTTTACTAGATTTAGGAAATTTCTGTTTTAAATACGTGAAACCAGGAGTATTGCCCAGACTTTCACGAAATTCTTCATTAATCCTAGTTTGATATGTAACGGAGGTAGATACACATTTTTAGGATTACACAATGCGTCATGTTTCACATTTTTCTGTCCAGGACTGAATGATTCGCGTTTAGGCCATTCTTTCCTGATGTAATGGTTTTATCTATCCGTACTATCCCAAAGACACAAAAAAAACAACATTACTTTGTGTAACCAAGCTGCAGACCAAGAATGTGCAATTACCTTCAAATCACCACAAATATTCCATTCATACACTGCATATTGAAGCTTTGCCAATATAAATTAAAAATTTTCATATGTTTCTTTCATACTAGCAGAGTGAGCCACAGGTATTGATGGGAATTTATTTCCACTATGCAGAAGCACTGCTTTTAAACTTGCTTTGGAGGAATCAATGAACAAGCGCCATTCTATAGGGTTATGTTCAATACCAAATGTCTCCATAAGAGAAGAAAAAAATGTCATTACAAACACTAAACCATTTTCTTCAGAAAAATAGTCTTTACATTGAGAATGACGACTACGATAAGTACATATCTTTGTATTCCTTTGAAGAAGATTCCATCCTTTTAGCCGGGTACCAAGCATTTCTGACTGTTTTTTGGATAACTTTAAATCTTGAATAAGATCGTTAAGATCTTCTTGAGTCAATAAATGAGGCTCAGATGAACAGCTTTGTTCAAAAGTTGTATCACCACAAACTGTTTCTTCTTCTTCCTTACTTCTATCGGAATCTGAGCTCTCTTCATCTAATGTCACATGTTCTGGAGGCTTTGGTATGGGCAATTCTTCGCTGTGTGGAACTGGCCTCATTGCAGATTGCAAGTCAGGGTACACCACTGTATGTTTTGATTTTGACGCAATCCCTTTAATGTTTGTTAAGCAGAAATAACAGTCAGAGGAGTGATCTTTGGGTTCCCTCCAAAGCATAGGGATAGCAAATGGCAGTGAGAAGCCTACTATATGAAAAACAACAGATATGTGGGTCCCAGGTCCTTGTTTGGCCCCCCACTTTACACCCAAAATAAAGTTCATAACACTTTTTTACTAATGAAGTAAGGTTTCACCTTTGGGACTTGAGCGTCACTTAACCACATATATTACAAAAGTTATGATGATTCAAACACGCTCTATGCATTTTGTAACTAACAACAAATTAAAAGAAATAAATTTGTAAATACGTAACATACAACAATCCAGACACAAAGCACTCACAATTACGTGTTTACTGGTTCACTACTATCTCGCAACTGACATCATTCTAATGAATGCATGCTAGTCTAGACCATGTCTGTGCCTGTCTGTTGTGTCTGGTGCCAAAGTGTCTGTACATGTCTGAACTTGCACAACAGTAGCAATGATACTATTTGAGTTAGCTCATGGGGCTCCATTACATTTACAATGCCCTAGGAGTTTTTATTTTACAATGGACAAATGGTCGTTTATTAAAAAAATATTTAAATACATGAATTGAAATTTAAATTTTAAAAAAAATGTGGGTGATGGAGAAATTCCGAATACATATTTGAAAACACGATGAAAAACTGCATTAAGTACAACTATTGGTACTCATGAGACAAAAATCATGTTGACCAGTGTTATTGATGACGGACCTAGTTATTTTGAACCAGTAAAGAGATGAGGGCGACACACCTCACCAAACTTCCACATCACATTAACGTGAGGTTCTTGAATCTCGGCAGTTTTATTGTTTATCACGGCTGATATAATTTATATGAATTCGTGACACTTGTTAAATGACTCTATAAATTGAAACTTTTACACCAGTGCTTCTCAAACCTTCAATATTTGTGACCTAATATTCAATCATAATTTTTATCGCCCCCCCATAACATAGCAATTTATTGAATTCAATAATACTATGACTAAACGCTAAAACTTCAATACCACTTTAATTTCTTAAGTGCCACCTGCGTATGTAAATGTCTCTCTCAGCAAAAGCATTACTTGCCTTGGACGTATGTATACGTCTTTCCGAAAAACGATGTTTTCTGTACACTGCTATCCGCAAAAATTATTCCGAAGGCTTTGGAATGCAATAAAAGGGCCTTGGCTGGGTGTTTGTGATGGATTTACTTATTTCAGAGGATTTGCATTATTTATTCCTTTTCTCCCTCCCCTCCCCCAAATCATACGCGTGCCTAAGTGGAAAACGGTGGCATTGGGGAGAGAATCGCGTAATTTTTTATCGGCTGCTAAGAGATTAATTATAAACCTTGCAAATTATCAAGATATGTGTTAATTTTTCTGTATACAATTTTATATATGACAAGCCCATGGGGTCACTGGTAATTATTAAACTTGTTCTTAACTTAGTACTGTTAAATTAACTATGAAATACATTGTGCAGTACTGATGCATTTACAAGTGCATTATATCAGAGTAACTATGTGTGTACTTTACTTTTTATTATGCCAGAATGTGTTTTAAGTTTGTTTACTTTCAGTAAATTAGTAATTTTTTTAATAGTCTTTTGTTTTCAACATTTCAAAATGCTTGCGCCCCCTTCGTCGAGTTATCACGCCCCCCCCAGGGGGTGCGCCCCACAGTTTAAGAAACGCTGTTTTACACATTTAAAATATAGTGCTATTCCGCTGCAGCAGCTAAGATGCAAACAAATATAAGGTTTAGAAACGAAAAATTGATTTTATGCAATTCCTTGAAATAGGATAGTTTTCCTACTCCCATTTGTTCTAGGTATTTCTTTTGTGAAGCAAAAATGTGCAAATCAATGATTACCAAATGCTTACTGCACGCATCATTAGTCCTGAATAATACTTTTAATGTTACGGTTCCAGTTATGCATAAGATATAAATGTGAACTGATTCTTTCGAAAAATGCTTTCAAGTCTCGGGGAAAAAACAAAAATTACACAGAAACGCGGTTTATTTCTCCTATAACAGTGGTTCCCAAACTATTTTGGGCTTGGATCGCCAAAACTTGTTGCCATTGATCGCAGAATCCTGAATATTTTTTTAATCAACGACTTTTCAAAAGTTAATATCTGATATTAAATGAAAAAAATATGATTTTGGTATTTCAGATTTTATTGAAATAAGCAAAATTCAATAAATAAATCAATAAATTCATCATAGAAATAATTAATAAAAATACAAAACATAAACTAAAATAAAGAGAAAATATTTAATGTGAAGAATACACCTGCTTCTTTGATTCCATGATTCTCTTAAAATTGGGCGTTAGGTTTAATAACTGAACTCGCATATCTGGTGCAGCATCAAGCTTGTTACGATATTTTGTTTTTGTCGCAACATCTTTTGAAAACCCAGCTTCTTTCGAATAAGTAGTTGCAAACGGCAATAGAATTCGAATAGCCTGTTTTGCTCAATTTGGATATTCATCGAATTACATCTGACCAGACAATTGTTAATAAAACTGTTCTAAATTTGGCTTCTAATTGTGTATCCCCGAACTGGTTTCAATAAAATTTATCATAATCCATAGAATGAAATCCTTTTGGTTTTTCTTTTATTTTAAAAGGATTTTGTACCCAGTAATTATCTTACGTGATTCTCTAGGTTTGGAAAATAATCACTGAGTGATTACTGTAAACTGGATAGAGATGTGTTTTTATACCATCACGGATTTCCATATCTAAATCCACTTCAGATTCAAGAAAATCACTAAGCGTCTGGAAACAATCGAAGTTATTTTGCTCCACAGCTGAAATCAAATATTGTATTTTCCTTAAAAATTGAACCAATATATCTTTTGTTTGCAATATATTGACTTGTTTTCCTTGCAGAATCAAACATAATTCGTTCAATTTTCCAAATATATCAGCAAGGTATGCAAGTGTAGATAGTCGAGCCATATCATTTAATCTGTCCGATAATACAAATTTTCGACCAATAAAATAAGCCATTCTTTCGCAATTCAAATAATCATATAAGCATTTTACTACGCGATAACCATCTAACTTCCGTATGAAAAAGTAAAGTGGTGTGAAGGCTACCCATATCTTTGTACATAACTTTGAAAATACGTGATTGCAATGGTTTACTTTTGATTAAATTAATAATATTCACTGATTTGTGTCTTGAACATATTTATATATATAAAAGTCACTGAGATCATTTAGGTTGCTAATATATATCTGTGAAGAATGCAATGAGTACTGTTACACATTTTTGAAACATTTTTAATCTGTGCTACAGCAACAATCACTTTTCCTGTCATTGTTTTTGCTTCATCGCTGCATTCTTCAACAGATTTTCCTCAGTTAATTTCATGCGTTGTCATAAAATTATCAATGCAGTTAAATATATTCTCCCCCGTAGTGATAATATTCACTCGGGGGACGAGGGAAAAAGCAAATCTTCTCCAATTTTTTTATTACAAAATCATACCGAACGAAAACAAGCAAAATTGCTAATCCAGCAACGACTGTGGACTCATCTAGTTGTAATACATAAGTTTTACACGACTGCAACTGTAAAATAAGTTCTATTTCAATGTCATCGGCAATATACAGGTCTTTTTACAGTATTGTTAGAAAAAGACACACTTTCACAGCTTGTTTAGTATGTTTTTAGCCCATTACACACGAAATGATATCTTGAACACAAGGTTTAATTTACCAATAACATGTGTCTCGCCTCCCTTCCTTTATTTTAGATTTGTTTTTTTGTTTTTTTTTTTTCCTTATTGTTTTTTCCCTTAATTATGTTTTTTTTCTTAATTATGTCTTTTTTTCCCCTTAATTATTTTTTTCGTCATTATTATTGTTTTGTAATGTTGTTACCACTTACGTCTGTAAGCCTCATGATGTTATGCAATGTGGAGCATGAGGAGTTTTGCAAATAAATTTATTAAAAAAAAAATAGCATTGGCGCAAATGGATGGTTAACCGATTTTGTTTACAAGCAAACTAGCCCTCCTACCAGTCTTCCTTTGCATTCTTCTGCCCATGTATTTCTGCTGGAAATGGTGTGAAAAGGCTCCGTTTTTCAATAATCCACAGTTTTTTAATTTTTTTATACATTAATTTTATTATTTTTATTTCTTTTCCACCTAATTGTTGTCATTTAAGAATATGCAATTCAGACAAGTCAGTGATTATGATGAAAACAAATAAAAACGTGCTTTGCATGGATCAACTGGTGCGGTTTTAAGAAGCCGAGGGACATAGACAATCTCCAAAGCAGTAACCCGGAAAAGAAGTTTGGAATATGCCACTATGGCCATCTATTGGTAGGATCGAAAGTTTGATCCTGGTTAAACATCCATACACCGGTATATTGTACAAAAAAAACTAACATAAATTTTTGGGGTCGATTGTAAACTTTCCGAGGAAAATGTGAATATATTAACATCATTCTTATTTTTTTAATCAAATAAAATTTATCACGCGAAACTCCTAAATTTTTTCGTAGAGCCCCAGGGTTCCACGGAACCCACTCTGTGAACCACTGCCCTATGAAATGATGTTATTAATCTAAATTAAATTAATATCATTTTTTATTTCATGTTTACTGTAGTATTAATCACATATATACACTAGAGCATTCTTAATTAAATTTGCTGAGTTATTCACTCCATAAGTCGGCTTATTTTTACAAGCTTTTATTTAACTTACACTGTATGTATGTATGTATGTATGTATGTATGTATGTATGTATGTATGTATGTATGTATGTATGTATGTATGTATGTATGTATGTATGTAATTTGTTCGGGTGGAATCTTGCAACTCAATTTTGAAGCTGATATCTTCACCACATTGAGCTGATATTTTGTATACACGTTTAGATGCATGTTTTGACCATTTATATTCCGATATTGCAATTAATTAAAAAGATATTAATTAAAAACGTTAAACTAGTTTTGGGCGCCAACTTCGATATATCTGCATTGTTGTAATTATGTTATTATTACAACAATGACAAAAGTTGGCGTCGAAAATCGGTTTTCAGCCAAACTGGAATTTCATAACGTTGCGCTATTGAGTGTATTAATTAACTTTGTCTAAAAATAATTACATTTCTACAATGTAAAAATAATCTAATTTCTACAATGGATGCAATTTTTTTTACAAATTTTTATCTATTTACTTGGATTTAAATCGAAAACAAAAAAAGTAAAGCTGTTTTTAAGTAGATTGGTACATTAAATACCTTTCTCAACGCTGCCAAGTTAAACTGAGATGGTGTATTGTGGAAATTCTTTAAAAAATTTATCTTACTTTAATCTATGAAACTCAGACAAAAAAGTAATTACAGAATCCGAAAGATCATTTTTTATATATCTTACCCATCAAAAAGGAATCCACTAGGAAAACAATAAGAGAAAAATATTATCCAGAAATGCAATGTATATTTTCAATTAAAAAAATAATTTTATATTAAAATAAATGAATTTTTTAAAGGAATTTTCTAATTTTAAGCCTGCAAGTAATTTAAATATACCTCATTTTATCGCCAGTAATCTAAATACTACGACATGTGTTCTTAAATTTAATTACAGATGGAATCTGTTAATTTTATTTGAGTTTTTTTGTTTGAAAAATTACGGCAATTTTGTTTCTTTAGATGAGTTAGGCACATTGTAAAACTAGTTCAAGGTTATTGATATCCATAAAATGTGCCAAAAGATAATAATTTGCAAAATGACTTGAAATATTTTAAAAATAAGGAGAGGAAAAAATCGAATCTTCGAAGAAAAATTTCGTTAAATTTGGAGTTATTTTACGAAGAAAAGAGTAATACGTGCTTGGTTCCAGGAAAAAGTTCTTAAAATAGAGAAATTCCCAAAATAGAGGTTCGTTATATATGGAGGTCTGACTGTATAAAAATAATGCGATGGTTAATTATTTTTTCAAAATCAAGTTTCTAAAGATGACCTGAGCAATTAAAAAAATAGATTCTTACGTAAAGGATGCAATGTCCATTACGTAATTACAATGGATTACGTAAAGGATGCAAAGGAAACAATGCAATGTCCAACAAAAAATTATCATTAGTTGATAAAACTTGCTTTTTTGATTACAACATGCATTTTGAATTTTAAGCATTTTATTGATTAATACAAATCTTTAAATGCCTTTTGAAGTTTTTTAATAAATAACTAGATTTTTCTTCGAAGATGTTAGAGAAATATATCCCTTACCTTCAAAATATTTCAAATAAATAATATATTCTTTAAGATTTTTCAAAAAATAGTCAAAATTTTAATTAAACATTGAATAACTTCGTCATTTATGAAGATAATCTCACGAAACCTTTTTTTCATATGTAGAACAATATTACCCAAGATCTGCACGAAGATTGAAAATATTGCTTAAAAATTACGGCTTTAATAAAAAGATTGTGTTTTTCGTTTAATACCCTTTTTGCGAGAACTGATTCAGCTAAACCAAGGATGACGAACCAACGTTGAATGAGTTGAACAGGCTGAGAAGCCTGTCCAGCAATAACTAAAAAGTAAAAAATAAATTAAAAGTAAAAAACCGTTTTTAAAAACAAGCTTTTATTTAAAAGCGCTAAAAGGAATAAAATAAACTTTTCCTTTAAAGCTTTTTTTACTATCAACTTATAACGTCATTACACAATTTATACGATATAAAAGCTTGTCGCGAGATTTACCTGTGTAGATAAACAAGTAAAATAAATAACTTGACCTGATTGATTTTAATTTAAAAAAATTCAAACTAAGTAAATACGAGTACTTAAATATTGTGACAAGCTTATATCATATAAATTGTGTAATGACGTTATAAGTTGATAGTAAAAAAAGTTTTAAAGGAAAAGTTTATTTTATTCCTTTTAGCGCTTTTAAATAAAAGCTTGTTTTTAAAAACGGTTTTTTACTTTTAATTTATTCACTCCTGAAACACACAACACCGCACGTGGATTTCGGTAGCCGCGAGGCCGGCAAATATTTTAGTCCCTTCAGTTCCATATTAAACGATTTTCACAGTATTTTGAAACTATTACTGATAAAGATATTTATATACTTCATGATATTTTTATTGCCGGTAAAATTAGTTTTTGTTGTTGTTTTTTTATCCCACTTGACCGACAGAAACATCTAGATCAAGTCTATGAACCCGTGCGTTTTTAAACAATCAAGAACTGTAGTTGGACTGGCTCTTATGGCAACCAATACAAGCCAAGATGTGGGCAGGAGCGGTTTTGTTCACATTGCATTTCGGACAAGGAGGGTAAACTTTAAGACCATCCGCATGCCGTTGAGCTCGAGTATGTCTACTTCGTAGTCTAGCAAGAGTAGTTTCATCTGGCCTACTGCTTGTCCCAAGTAAAGCAGCACCAGGGCGATTTCCTTCATACCATTCATGTACGGGGGCCTGCCTTCAAGAGGAACTGATATCTTGTTTGACCCGGGTAGCAGTTTCTGAAAAAGTAAGGCAGCCACCATGTATAGAATCTTTATGGCTGCCCTCGCGGGCCAAACAATCTGCAATCTCATTCCTATAGACATTCACGTGCGATGATACCCACTGAAAAAAGATCTTAACATTAGCATTCAAGCTATTTAATAGCTGGATAATACTCGTTGTCGTTCTATCACCATGCCTCCACCATTAGTTTTTAAATACTTCTATTAAGTGAGTGTGAACTGGATTCTTTGTTGTCATCTCTAGTCATGTTGGGGTCAGGGTATTCGAATGATTATGAACACGATCTTTAGACCATCGTTGTTGAGTAGCGATTTCGGGCCTGGTGTAGCTGAGGAGCAGCCGTGTGGAGGGTTTGCCGAACGTGAAGTTTGTCGTGACTCAAATTTCTCACGTTGCTATGGTGTGGAAGTGTGGAAAGTTGGGTACCAGAAAGGTCTTGTCCTCCTCTCTTGAGTGCGGCTCAAAATTGTGCGATTCATCACCAACAGTCCTTGTGTAGCTTCAAAGTGCGACTTTAATTAACACTAACACTCTAGCCATTTTTATGCACTCTGTGCCATTTTTTGTTAATCATTTTTTATGATATTTTATAAATATTTTTAGCTTAATTAATCGAGTTTTTAGAATAATCAGGTGTTGAATTGAAAATAAATCAACATGAGTCAACGTCAACGACAGCAAATCATATACTTTTCAAACTAAACAGCAGACACCAATAATAAATAACCTGCGAGTATTTGCATCATTTCCTTCATGCGAATATTCGCAAGACAATAAAATAAGAGTGAAATTACAGTAAAAATCATTTAGCATTTGGCACATGAATATTAAAGGAAGATAAATCCAGTTGACTATATATATATAGAGTATTAAATAATCATTATGAAGGGTAATTCAAAAATGGAGATGTGTTTAATGGAGTCTCATCACCCACATCTTGGTAATAAAATGATTAAATATTTCGAAAATAAACGTGACGAACTAAATAACAAAATGACATGTGTTTTCAAAATATATATGAATTCCAATAAACAAACTACTTTTGAAACTTCTTTTCGTATCAGTTATTAAATTGCTGAGAAAAAGCAAAGAATTGCTGTTATAAATTAAATTTAAAATGAACAGATGGCGCTACAAGTCATCAGAGTTTTTTAGCATGTAGAATAAGCTATGTAATGTTCTTTGCGTGGTGTGCTTGTCTTCTCTCTCTCTCTCTCTGTTGTCTAATAAATCAAAATGTCTAAAAGAATGGACTGAATCATTGGATTATATAAAAATAAATCGTCTAAATAATATAAAATAATATAAATTATGTAAAAATATAAATTATATAAAATAATATAAATTATATAAAAATATAATTTTCTAAATACCAACGGAATTAAAGTTTTAAGAATTATAACAATTGCAATTAGTAAATAGTTAATAAAGCGTGTATTAGAGATTCAATATCTTGCAAATTTAGCAATAAATATCCAAAAGAAATTTATAGTTTGACACTTTCTAATATCGCCGTCGTGTGACGAGCTGAGACAATGGTACATTTCTGTGAAAAAAAATTAATATTTTGTTTAAAATCTCCCCATCAGTTTACCGTGCAGTTCGAAGAATCAACATATGTTGCTCGTTTGACCACTTTTATGAGCTTGATTCTTTATTTTTTGAGTTTTAAAGTCCAAAAAAATACGTTACAATGCAAATCTCTTCAAAGAAAAATTAACTGGGAAAAAATATTTTAGTTTATTAATAATTATATGAACGAACACGAGTCACGTTAAACTCTATGTTCGTAGATTTATACAGATGTAGCAAAATCGTTATTGGGCTCCAACAAAAGAGTAATATCACGAATTATTTCAATAGTGTTACACATTAAATATTCATTGCTGTATTTCTGACTATGATCTCGTAGTGAAACGAGTAAAGAATACACTAAAGGACGTTTTAAGGCGATATGGTACCCTAAAAATCATTAAACTGTCGAAAAAATTTTTATTGGCTAATTTGATACCTCAAATCTTTATAAACATGCCTGCAAAATTTCAAAGCTTTACCTGCATTTTTTTATTTAGTTATGGAGCAATATTCGATGCAGCAACTACCACGCCCACATTTTAGATTATCTGCTAGAAAAGAGCCTGATAAAAATTAATTAATTATTTTTCTACAACGCTTAAATTAAACTGACATTATACATGCAGTAACAAATCATTTCAAGAAAGAATTGTGCAATTCAGGCAAAAATTCTAGTTTGTGGATTGTTCATTGGGAAGAGCAAATGGATTTGGTCAAGATTTAAAAGTTGTGCGTGCTTTTTATGATATTATTATAAATGAAATTAAAACTTCAAAACGGATTCTACCAAAGCACTAATATTAAATCTCATTTTGATAACTCAGATAATTAAAAAATCTAATTCGCAAGAATAGAAAAACTCTCCCATTTTTATATATTTGTTTTTGGTGATATATATATATATATCCCATGTGTGTGAAATTCAAAACTTTTCTTAGTAAAATATTGTAAGATATTTATTTAAATAAATGCACATATGCAGTTCTTAGGTTTTGATATATTTTACCTATAAATTGCTATTTGATTTTGCTTTCATTCGTGTACAATATTTAACATGGGAAGGCTTAAAAAATCATGGAAACAAAAAATAAAGGCATAAACTTCTTTTGTACGTGTTGTGCATTAGCTCTGAGCATGGAGCTTTGAAATGTGTAAATTTATTTGTTATTTATAATTATTAAGATAAAGTTTTATGAAATATTGATCTTTAATTCGTTTTCTTCTATATATTTGTGACGTATCTGTAGTATACTTTCATGTCCTCCCAGAATTCCACTCTGACGAAGGGAATATATATATACGAACTTTTTATTTTGATTGTTGTGTTGGAAATAAAGTTTATTTTTTATAATCCTGCCATTTTTGCTTTGCCACTCCAACACACATCCTCATAAAGATCTATACGGTTTCCACTAACCTCCTCAATATTTCCTTAAAGTATGTTATTTATTTCAACCAATCTCCATCGGGAGCCAAGGCGTGATTTATGCAAATGATATATACTATATAAGTTCGGGTTTCGCGAGTTAACAAAAAAAAGTAAAGTGAAGAGTTAGAAGAGTGAAATCAAATGAATTGAAGCATCGGTAGATCAACACGCAGTTGTTGACAGTAGTAGATAGCAGTTACGTGACGAGCTACGCCGGGAGTAGTAGATTGAAATTGGAAAAGATCCCGTATTACCGAGTGTGGATCCTTCTCCCTTATTCCATCCCGCCAGTAAGGAATTCATCATCACGACGGAACAGCCGATGTTAAAAAGATAAGGTTAGTGATTTAGAGTATTGTGAATACGTGTACGTGCTTTAGCTGTAATTGTACGGGTTTGATTTTTCGTGGATTCAGTCGCGATTCCGTAGTTCCTCTAGTAGTAACTCCTTCTCATACTCCTCTGTGTTTTATTTCTCTTAAATTTGAATTGTGAGTTTATATCCTTCTGTGATTAATAAGCATCAATAAATATAGTGATTTGCAACACACTATGTCTCTTGATTATTCAAATCCGCCTACACGTCCGGAAACATTTAACGGTAGACGGGGAGATGATAATCTGAGGGGAGGATATAATTCACGACATATTCATTATGGCAGTATACGGCTTAATTGTTCTACATTTGTGCAATTTTTATGGTAAGTAGTTTTAAATAAGCTAATTAACATTTCATAAAAGTTTCAGACTATTCGATGAATATTATGTCATGCTATTCATGGAATGAAAACTTCAAACTCATTTTTCTCTATGTTGAATTTTTGTACACATACTATCATTCAAAACCCTAAGGCTTTTTTGATAATTGAAGTATGGGTTTGAAATTTTTTATACATGTTCTAAAATGTATGTTTTGTAAAACTGTGCATTAAATTAACTCTAACATGTTTAATATTTTTTCTAAAAAATTTCAAAATCAAAATTAATGTTTTTTTTTTGAGAATTTTTGGAAGTTTAACTACAAAAAATTAATAAAAATTAAAGAGCAGCATCAGAAAAAGTCCGATGCACAGTTTTATGTAGTATATTATAAGGTACATGGAAATAAGTTTTTGAAAGAAAAAAGACACCTTTAAAAAAGCCTTACAAATTTAAAAAATGTTTTAAAAAGTTCAAAAAATTTAAATTTTACAAACATTTTGCAACAAATTAAAAATTTTTTGAATGGAATTATTATTAAATATTAACCTTTATAAAATACAATTAAAACCTAATATCAAATATTAAAAATAAACAAAATTGTGAAGATGGTACCATATAGCCTTAAACGATGCTGTGAAAGTGATACATCTTATAAATGCAATATAATTAAATTCAAGGTTATTTGCTTTATTATGCGGCGAATTTTCGAGAAACCACAGAACCCTGCTTTTATATTCGGAAATAATATTATTTTTCAAAGAAAAAGTAATGACTACATATGCTCAATAATTATGTAATGAAATATGTTGGCAATATTTATCTCATTAAAAAAACATTTATCGTTCTAAATGAATTAAATATATTCCTTCAGAAACTGAATGTACGCATTATACAAATTTAAGAAGAAAAAAAGGAAGACCTTGGTTTGAAAACTTAATTTTTGATAATCATTATACCAAGAAGAACAAATTTATTCATTGAAATTTAAATTTATTCATTGAAAAACTGTTTGGTTATGTTTTGCAAAACCAAACAGTTTTTCAATGAATAAATTTTAATAATAATGAATTGAACGTAAAGGACAGTATTAAAAGTTATACAGTCAATCTCCTTTTTAATTAAAAAAGGGAATATTTCTCAGAAGAGAAAACTAAGCATTAATGAGCAAAAATTCTGTTCAAGTACTATGATAAATCAGAAGAAGCTCTCCCGTAAAAGACAGGGAACAAATTTGACGTTAAAATCTACATCCAAGCAAGAGAAAGTCTTAAATTTTTAGTTAGAATATTTAGAAGTTTCCTACTTATTTATATACATTTTAATGCCATTTGAACAACGTATTTAAGTGAAAATTCTTTCTCAACGTATGTGGCAACAAAAACAAAACATAGAAACAAATTAAATGCAGAATACGATATGCTACTGCATATAACTTCAACAGAATTAGACTCTGACAGATTCTATAAAAAAATCTAAGCCCATCTCAGTCATTAAACATTATGAAAGGATATATGACACCAGGATCACGAATTGATTCTGTAAGTGAGTAAATTACATTAATTTTATGTAAAAAAAATTCTTTAATAAAACAAGATTTCTTAACTGCCTTTTCATATGGTACTATAACATGTTGATACACTTCAAATATTATTTTAAGATATATTTTTCTATAAATGGAGGATAAGGTTCTCCGAAAACACCTTCTACTAAGCTTTCTGTGAGTTGACAAAGTTTCAAAACTAGTGCTCTATAAAAATTAGATATGATTTTTAATGACTACCTAAATGAAAATCGTCTTTTCCCCCCAAAAAATACATTCATAAACCCAACTCTGTAGAATCTTACTTAATTATCCATAACGATGAAGGCAAGATCGTCAGTTCCTTGAAAAATCCACGTTATGGGGGTTTAAGGATCTTATTTCCGTAGCAGATTCATTGAACCATCATCAAAGACATGTAAAGAAGTAAAATTGTCCAACATAATATCACCTGATTCAAAAATTGAAGTACCGAAAAAAGAATTTTTTGTTTGTTTATTTGTATATTGATAACATATTCCTATATTGTTATTAGATAAAAAATCTTTTTACATACTGAATCATATCTCAGTGGATCTGACCTCATTTTTGTAATGTCCCAAAATTATGCGTATGAGTTAATGAAAGTTGTGCTAAAGCTTACAACCAAATTTAAGAATATTCTTGTAGAAAAAAATTATTCGACCCCTAAATTAGCCAATGAAGTCCCAATTAATATTTTTGGAATGCCCTAAATTTAATGAATGACATCAACCTTTCTCAAAGACGATAAAGCATGAAAATCCGAGTTTTTTCTATTAAATAAAAATAGCTTAATCTTTCATCAGCTCGGCATTCCTGTGTATGTGCTTGAATACACTTACATTACTATAAAAAATTTCACACCAAGAAATAATGGTGGGATCATAACGAAACTTGGCAGATATGCAAATGATTAGAAATGCAGCGGGATTGCACAATGCGTATTTCCACAAGAGGGTGTTGAACTACATTCTCTTTGGAGTATAAAACAGATAAGCAGAGCTTGTTTGAGTGTACGTAATCTTTTGCAAAAGAAACGCTGAGGTAGACATGCCGTTACGCCGCCATCGAAGACAATATGAGCAGCTGTCAGAGTTCAAGAGAGGAAGAATCATGGGGATGATGGAAGCTGGGTGGTCAGCTTGGAGAGTAGTTCGTCAAGTAGGCCGTTCTGATTTGACTGTGAAGAGGTGTTGAGACCAGTGGACAGAAGAGACGTCATTTACACGGGGACCAGTCTCAGGACACCCTCGACAGACCAGTCATCGAGAAGACCGTCACATCATACGACAGGCACGCGTAGAGATAACTGCCTTATTGGCAGACACAGGAAGTTGTTCAGACTTCAATTCGGGCCCCTGTGTCTTCCTTAACCATCGCAAGGCGACTGGTCGAAGGACATCTGGTATCGTGGCTCCCATTACGTTTGCTGCTTATGACACCCACCGAAGCCTCCGTTTAGAGTAATGTCGCGTACAAGGGGATTGGACTGCAGCGGAATGGAACCAGGTCGTCTTCAGTGACGAATTTAAATTCAATTTGAGCAGTGATAACAATCGTGTTAGCGTGTGGAGAACTCGCGGTGAGTCCCTCAATCCTGCCTTCGTTTTACAGCGACACACCACTCTCACAGCTGGTGTAATGGTATGGGGGTACCCTTGCTTACGATACATGGTCACCTCAAATATTGATCTATGGTATAATGACAGCCCAGTGGTACGTCCATGACATCCTTCAACTACATCTGTTGCCACTCATGGCAGGACTCCCAGGAGCTATTTTTCAACAAGACAATGCTCGGCCACACACAGCAAGGATGTCACAAGACTGCATCTGCCACATTACCACCCTTCCCTGGACTGCTCGCTTCCCAAATTTAACACCAATCGATCATATCTGGGATCATTTTGGACGACAAGTTGGACAGCCTTCGAGTTTGGTCGAACTAGAGGCGCGTTTACAGCAACTGTAGAACAAGATGTCTCAGGACATCATACGGAGCTTGCATGCCTCAATGTCCACTCGTATAGCATCGTGCATTCGCGCTAGAGGAGGTCCAACAGAGTACTAAAACTTCCGTTCATTTGTATTTTTTTCTGCAATAAATGATCCTTCTTCTTGGTTTTCTAATCACTTACTTATAACAAAGTAGTACTTACATATGTAAAATTTCGTTTCATTTTGACGGCTTTTTTGTAGTGGGCAAATTTTTATGGCAATGAATGCAACAAAATAATTTTGCCTCTGCATTATTTCAGAATGAAAGACTTCACCTACTTTTTTAATTAATTTTTTTTGTTGATTTTTAGCAGCATTTCTAGTAAAAAGTAGATTAAAAAATTTTCCGGAATGTTAGTTTTAAAAACATTTTAACTTTTAAGATTTTAATTAAAAATCTAATATTTCGTACCTTTTTTCTTACTGATTTTCCAATGATAGAAAACAAACTTGTTCCTAAATACTAAAAACCTGAATCATTGGTTTTCAGGATACCGATATACTATTAATGCATTTTAAAATTCACTGTGTTTCGAATAGAGATGTAAAAGGAGAAAGAAGTAAGGACTGCAAAAAGTAGAATTGAAAATTTTATTTACATGGACACTTGCACAATTTGCCTTTTCAGGCAGGGTTTTTTAAAAATCTTCTTTCTTTCCAATGGGACTGCGGATTGATAATTGCCACTTTAGACCTGTAACATTCTCCGGAAGTTGGTATCACTTTTTAGTGTGGCACCGTATGGGTGGATATCAATTGCCATAATGTAATTTTGACGATCAGTTTCCTCCCCAGAGGGTGGCACCTGAGCTCTGACGATGCAAAACTGTACTTTGAATTTAATTTTGCCGAGGATATCTAATCCAAACAGGTACTCTAGGGGGCTTTAACATGCCGCATAACCATACGACATGGACGCTGTCTATTTTTTTTGCATCATGAAAATCCACCGACTTGGGTCCGGGGCCATTTCAAGCTTTTTTTTTCTAACAGCTGCTTAGGTTTCAAGCTTCTTGCCGATCTATAAAATAAATTATATGTTAAAATGTTTATTCTACATAGAGATATTTCAGATTTTTCATTTACCTCAAGTGAATTTTAAATTCAAGATAACAAGTCTGAAAATGATTTGACATACTATTAGAAACAGTAAAGAAAGACTATTTGACGAGATAATATTCGTATTAATAAGAATTAATGTTCTTATTAGAATTTTCAGCTATATTACGCAAACAGAAAGATATAATTAAAAAATCTGAAATTTAAAACAATGAAATTAAGTAATGCTTCGGATTTCACGACAACATTAAAGTTTTAAAAACACTTCGAAGAACATGAAAAATATGAAAGAAATCAGGCTTTTAATGTGATTTTTCATAAATATTTCCAAATCCTACATTTATTACGCAATGCGAGATAGTGGAAAAATAAATTTTGGAAGTGTAACATGCAATCGAAAACATTTGTCCGCATTTTTTTTGAAGGTTAATGTTTATTGGTAAATTCTTTTAGATTCTGGCAACCCTTGAAATAATGGTATTAATTTCTTTCATACGTATTTTTGGTAGACATTATAAAGCGAAGAATTTATTCTGTAATTCGTCATTTCATTTTTGAAATCGAAGTCAGTAGATACGTCAGCTTTTTAACCTTTCAGTTAAAAATGAATTGCATGTACTGTGCAATTTTACTGATCGTCTTGATAACGTTGCTATCTGTGAAGAACGTTGAAACTTATTTTATGCCCTTTTCTATGTGAGTATTATATAATTGGACTATTTTTATTATTATTATTTAAATGTTATCTGTAAACTGATTTGTAAAACGGAGTAAAATTTTCTGCTGTGTGATATTAGTCGCATAAAACACTTTATCCCAAATATGTATTACGTAACGCATTAATTAGACTTAAACAATTAACCATAAACAAATATTTAAAGTCAATTCCTACTTAAGTCAACAAAGGAAAAATTTATGTAGTTACTTTTCTTAAATAGTTACAATCAATACTAATATGTATATACATATGACAGAATCGCAATATTAAGTCACGAAATAGAAAGCGATTTTCCTTACAATTTTCCATGTTCCTTCTTATATATGATGTTGGACTATTTTTGTTTGTGTGTGTGTTTGTTACTATTTATTCATTAATTGAATTTAATTATTCTATATTAAAATAGTATAGTAAAAAAGACATCACAATCTCAGAAATTAGTCCATGCCAGGCGGGACTCGAATCAACTACCTTTGAAAAGGAAGTTCAACGCGCTATCCATTGCGCTACAGGAACACAGCAAACACTTTACCTTTCTATATTTGCTATTAGACTAACATCTTTGTTTGTTACTATTTATTCATTTTTTAATTTAAGTAATGAATTAATATTTGAAAAAAACTGTAGTAACATTGTCTTATTGACAACAATTTTTAAAAAAAATTTTTGAACTTGAATGCATGAATTGAAAATATTTGATTAACGATTGAAAATTTGAACAATATATATGCATACATACAGGGTGTCCAGCCTTAATGTGACCCAATAGCTAATTCCCGAACCGTTCGGTTTAGATATGCACTTCCAATTTGAAAAATGTTTTAAAAAAGGTAAGGAATGTTTCTACGTGCTTTTCGGACCAAAAGACCCATTTACAAAAAAAATTACAAAAATTAAATTTTTATACGGTCCTCAGGTCCTATCACTTGTATTTAGGAAAAGACGCAGTACACAAAAACAAAGTTAACATAAAAAGTTTCATTTTATTACGATATAAACTGGCCGAGTTATGCTTACATAAATTTGAAGCATCTGAGTTGCTCAGAAAAGGGGATTGTATATAAATTGAGTTTAGAGAACAGTAATTCACAATCTACAGAAAGAGCAAAAAAGAAAAAAAACATCATAGAAAAATAAAGACATCGTTGTAAACATCATAGATTGACAATTTGTATTGCTGTAAGGCAAACAATAAAAATTAAATTAAAGAAATACAACTTGTACCAAGAAGATTAAAACACCATGTTTTAACAAATAGCAGCAAAATAATACAGGATTCGCCGTTCAAATCATAGCATAATGTGGAATGAAGCGCCAATCATGAATCAGGGTCTTTATTATATCAGAATGACCAAATTAACTTAAATGATGGTGAAGGCACGAGACAGGGAATACGTCTATTGCAACTCCCAGTTTTATACAAGCGCTGAACAACACGGGCAATTGTGCAATAAGATGGATGTCTTTCAGTGGGAAATGTAATGGCATAAAGTCTTGCCGCCTCTCTCTTATTTCGATTACACTGCCCATAAAACAGTATCATTTCGCAGTATTCTTCATTTGTATACATCTCGTTCTCCCGTACTAGAATTCGTAATATTAGAATACGACTGTATGCAATTGCAATAGAATACACAACAGATTTTCAACGTTCGTCATGATCAGCAAAAACGCAACAAATCAGACTGTAGCCGCAGCACATAAGTCTATTTTTTGGAACTGCTTTTCAAATGTTTTCTTGGTCCAATATATTTTATTTTTTCTACGTTTTACACGTACACAGAATAAATTTTATTTCTTAAGTACTCAATTATTGTACACTTATGTCCATAAATTAAGGATCATTCAGAATCACGCAGAAATTGAACTCTAAAATAAAAATTTCTACTGTAGAATTATCACACACATCTTGAAGAAGAATATGCAAATTACAGGAAACCACCAGATGGCGCGGGTAGTACGTCACAATGACGAGAGAGTAAGAGAGGGGTATATAAGGAATGGTGGGAAAGAGGTAAAATTGTTCACAAACGCTTTAATTGTTTCAGTGCAATACCCGCATAGTTATGGCACAAAGGAAGCATTTGGATGATTTTTTACGTGGTAGAATTATCGGACGGCTGGAATCTGGACGTACCCAGCTGGAAGTATCCGAGGAACTTGGAATTGCCTAGAGTGTCATCTCCAGGCTTTGGCAACGATACCAAGATGATGGTAATTTGAGTAGACGTTACAGCACAGGTCGCCCCCCAGTTACAACGCCGAATGAGGACCGGTATTTTGCAGTTACTGCCAAAAGAAACAGACGGAGCACAGCATCAGACCTATCTCGTCAGCTCTTTTCAGCTATCGGTACGACAGTATCAAGGTAGACCGTGTACAGAAGCTTAGGGCACATAGGTCTATATGCTCGTAGGCCTGTCAGATGTGTTCCTCTTACAGCAACTCACTGTCGCCTGCGATTAACCTGGAGTAGAGAGCATGCATTGTGGACACCGCAACAGTGGTCTTTTGTGATGTTTTCCGATGAGTCCAGGTTTAGTTTGCAGTCTGATTCTCGCCGGACTTTCATATGGAGAGCGCCAGGTACCCGTTACCACCAAGAGAACACAATTAAAAGACACCGTTATGGTGGTGCAGGATGGCTCATTTGGGGAGGAATTATTCTTGGTTCCAGAACTGACCTGCGTGTTCAGAGTGTAACGATGACAGACCACATCTATCGGGCTATCATTCTGGAACAACATGTACGTTTGTTTCGGGACGCCATGGGTGCAGAATTTCTGTTTATGGATGACAACGCCCGTCCTCACCATGCAAACATTGAATACGAATGCCTTCAATCGGAGGATATCACCCGTATGGATTGGCCAGCATACTCACCGGACTTGAATCCAATAGAGCATGTGTGGGATATGCTTAGCCGACGAATTGCAGCCCGTCAACCCCCTCCCACCTGTCTACCGGAACTTCGAAGGGCATTGCTTGATAAGTGGTGTAATATTCCCCAAGATCAGATGGATAATTTGATACTCAGCATGCGTAGGCGTTGTAAGGCCTGTATTGCATCGTCCGAGAGACATACTCCGTATTAACCATCATACTAACCATGTTATACTGTTTTTTGTAAATAGGTTCTTTTTTGAAATTTGCTCCAGGGAGTAAAAATCGCAATTTTTATTAATTATGTCAAACATATAGCATCTTTTTTGCTCTTTACCTTTTGTTTAACAAATAGAATTTACAAATAAGTCAAATTTGTTTTGCTTCTGTCTCTTTCTTTGCCTGGACTTCATTATCCTTAATATATGGACATGAGTGTATTATTAACTATGCTTTTAAATTTAAAAACGATTTACATATGAGTGACGTGCAAGAGCGAAAGTTTCCTAGCAGAGTTCCAACTAATTTCACTTTGGAGACGGCCCCTTACTAGCTTCTTGAGAATAGCCGAGAAAAGGGATATAAAGTATGATTTTCAAAGTTCCATAACTCAGCCAGTTTTTATCGTAATAAAATGAAAAATTTTGTGTTTACTTTGTTTTTGTGTGTACTGCATCTTTTCCTATGTATAAGTGATAGGATCTAAGGACCGTAAAAAAAGTAATTTTTATATTTTTTTTTCTAAATGGGTTTTTTTGGTTTGAAAAGCACGTAAAAACATTCTTTACCTGTTTTAAAACCTTTTTCAAATTGGAAGTGCATATCTGAACCGAACGGGTCGGGAATTAACTATTGGGTCACATTAAGGCTGGACACCCTGTATATATTAACATATATACATTAGGGAGAGCATGAACTAATATAAGGAATTGCATAACGGTAAATCATGACTGTATATCTTTATTTAATATTTTAAAAAAAAATTTCAGTACAAATTAAAATTTTAATAATTTCAAAATTTATTCAAAGGATAACAAAAAACGTCGCTAACTAATGTTGGGGTTTGACAATAATATATTTAAGTATTGAACAATCAAATATTTTTACGTTAAGTAACATTTTTGAAAATTTGCTTGTAATTGTAATTTTAGATTTAAAAAAATATTGTTTTTTATAGAATGGATTTTTTTGCTAGGAATCACTTTTCTCAGTCTGCTATTTATAGTCTCTAATATTTTTTTTATTCTCACGTGTTGCTTAACCTAAATTGAACTAAGCACTAAAGCTTAAGTATAACTTAAATATAAATTTGATGCTAAATTCTCTTTTTTGAAATATCAAAGATATTTCAGATATATCAGATAAATATATAAAAACATGGTCGTATAAGCATTTGTTTCTTAGTAAATCGGATACATTTTGTATATATTACAAAAAATTTGGCTATCTGGATGTTGAGAGTGTCATTCAAAAATTAACAATGGCATTAATGAAAAATAAAAACGTTAAATATCATATAAAAACCCAAATACCAAAATTATTCATTTTCTTTTACACAAAAGAGGGACTAGAATTGTACAAATTTTTTCCCTTTCAAATGATAAGAATACTTGCAAATAAGTTTTGTATTTTGCAATAGTAATCATTTCAAACGATTGCGAACTAGGCAATTACGGAGAAAACTTTTGTCAATAATTACATTTTGGAATTGCTTCATCCCATTGAAAAATATTCTCTTTTGAAGTAGATGTATCAGAAAAAAATCCTGCTTGAGACGAAATTGGTTATGAAAAGCTCTAATTCTAAAGCGAAGTATTTATAAATATATCTTTGTAAAATTGGAGATATTTAAAAGTAAAATTTTAAATGCTATATTTTCAAATAAAAAATTTTGTAAAAAATGTACGCAGTATTATTTTACAAATCATTGTATTGAAAAAAATTGATATTTTCTTCTATAATAATAATCAATGATTTTTAAGTCATCATTTCATATGCTATATTAAATATATTTTAAATTTCATGGCCAAGTGAATTTTCATATAGCATAAATTTTAACACTTAGGATTTATTTACAATCAAAAAAAAATTAGTAATAAAAATTTCTATCCTATCAAGCATAATAATTATTGTAATGCCAAAAACTAAATCGAAAATGTAAACTAAAATTATGAATGCTATTTATAAAAATAAAAATATTTAGTCAAAATAAATAATAACATGTTTTTGATAAATTAACTACACTTAATTACTTAACATGATGAAGAAATAAATTTTATTGCATTGCTTACATTTTTTAAATAATCTTCTTGCAAATAGGTATGTTTTAAATATTTCTTAACCTTCAAATAATCTTTTTATTTCGAAAAATAAAACATCTTTTATAAGAAAAGATTTCTTCAGAATATTTAATAAGGCATAAAATATGTAGATCCACATGATTTTATAAGAATTAGCCATTAAATTTTCTTTATAACTACCTTCAAAAATAAATAAAATTATTTTAAACAGAAATACAGTCAAATTTGGCTCTTTTTTACTAACTAACGCATTTAAAGCCAATTGCGTAATGTTTTTGAAACGAATCATTTTTGAAGCTTAAAGCAAGATATTAAAAAAATATCGTCTGATACTCAAAATGAAAACATTTATTAAGTGCTTTATTTTCAAAATGGAAAAAGATACATTTGAAATACTATAAAAAAAAAGGAAAAATACAGATTAAACAAAATATTTCATTTGGAAGGTCACAAATTAGTTTAAATGTCAAGTTAAAATGTCAATTTTGAGAAGAAAATCTTGCTTTAGCGTAAAAAAACTATTTTTTTTACAAATATCACTTTGTTTCTTAATAGGAGTCTGTTTGTATGCAAATGCTCTCTTTTTCAAAAATAAATAATAAGTAGGAAACTATCACGCTGACTTATAAATTAAAAATACTGATTCACAAGACTAAGAGACATGATATAAATAAAAGATATGCACATAAAAAATTGAAGAAAATATAAAAAGATAATAATATATAATAAATATACTATATATATATACTATGTAATGTATATAAATATCAAAACTAACAGTGTAGTCCTTTCAGAACAGATTACCTTGATATAATGCTCTATGTTCTTGATAACAAATTACATAGCAACATATTTGTATTTTGGTTATTCTAGGAGATGCCTTTAGTTTTATTATTATTGAGGTCCCCCTTTATGGAATGACATTATCATTAATTACGCACATCGTAAAACGATACATTGGTTAGCGATAAAAAAATATAATGAATATTAACATGTTCATTAATTATAGTTCAGATCATATATATATATATATATATATATATGATTATCTAAAAAAATTTCCTTATAATTACATTTCTGATAAATTCAATATTCCTGACAAATTTTTAAGAAATATTTTAACTATTTCCTTTTTTTTTCTTCATAATTTTCTATTGCGCTTATATTTTTGTCCGGATATACACTGTTTGTAGATTTTAGCATAAATACTGTTTACACACTGTTGGCCATTAAAACTGCAACACCAGGAAGGAATGATCTGGCGAACGTCAGAATCACATGAAAGGAATAAGAGCTTGGAATATTCAAATGATTAGTATTTCAGCGCATATGGAAGACCCAGGAGGTAGAAACGATACCTGAAACACAGCTTAAAAAACTTTTCAGTGGATTTCTCATTTGGAAAGCGTTTTGTAAGGCCAGAGATTGCTCAGAATATTATGTTATACCTCGAATAAGAAGACGAATTGCTTTCCAGCAAGTGTCGGAACTCGATAGAGGCAGGATCGTTGACTGTATAGAGTGTGGAATATTATTCCATGATATCGTCCGCCGAGCTGGTATAAATCCAACTATTGTCATGCAAATATAAAATCTATGCGTAGTTGAGGGTCATATTAAACGGCATGAAGGATCTCCACACCCTTCCATGACTAACGCTCTAGAGGACAATACATATGATGAGGTCGGTCCTGCAAAAACGTACAACCACATCGCAGAGCATTAGACAGGAAATAAGCATGTTCGCAGCACGCCCATTATTCGAACGTACTTTGTGACGACGTTTGCAGTACCGTGGACTGTCAGGACGGCAATCATTACTTCGGGTTTTCTTGACAATGCAGCATAGAGAGGGACAGCAACTCTGGTGGACCAAACGTCAAAACTGGATACAGGAGTGAAACAATGTCGTCTTTTCATACGAGTCCCGGTTCTGCGGGCAATATTACGTGTCTAGAGGCTCCGAGCAGACTTATCGTCGCCTGCTTGCATTCAGTATCAGCATAGGACCCTTGCACCTTGTGTAAGGGTTTGGGCAACCGTTGGGTAAACGACACAGACATTTCTAGTTCGGATCGACGGTAATTTGAACGCAGATCGGTACATTTCGAACAACTTACGTCCAGTGGTTGTGACCTTTCGTCGATGTTTGCTAAACGTCCTCTGCCAATAAGGTAGTGCAAAACCACATGTTTCGCGTCATGTTCTGACCTTCCCCGACACACAGAGTATTCGACTGTTACCCTAGCCTGCACAGTCTCCGGATCAATCACTCATTGAAAACATCTGAAAAACTAGCCCGTCACCCCTCTTTAGCTAAAACGGCAGATGAAGTTTGGCATAGACTTGAAGCAGCATGGTATAAGTAACCCATTTCGGTCATCTAAGCCCAGTTCGACTCCATATGTAATCGGGTAAGGGCCGTTTTAGCAGCTTGGAATGACATTTCGCACCCCTGTAACCCACCCCAACTGTTTGTAAATTTAATCATTTTATCTTTGTGCCATATTATTTACGTACAATAAATAACTTTTTTGCATTTGCTTTCCTTCTTGGTGTTGCAATTTTTAATACTTATACAGATACTGTTTACACAAATGTAATAGAAAAAGAAAAATGAAAAAGAATAGAGTTAACTGAAATAGTTTCTTAAAAAATTTGCTCTAAAACTTGAATTTACAAGAAATGTAATTATTAAGAAAATTAATAGGATGGTCAATATTTCTATAGATAAAAATTTAAATATTCGAATTCCAGAAAGGTACTGTAATAATGATAAAATTAAAGGTACCTCTTTTATCAAAAATATTACTCTGAAATTTGCTTTCCATAATCCCCCCCCCCCATACACACAGCGGTTTACTTCAAACCGCTTTTAAATTTGTTGCATTTAAGTTGGAGATATTTACTTTTTGACATGCTGGTAACCGATCTGATTTTTTTAAGATGATTCTTGACTATGCATTATTAAAACTAGGGTACATACAGACAAGAGTAGAAACTAAGCTCATGCGAAAAGCTTACGACGGACAAAAGCTTCCTTTTCATTCCAAAGGATCTATTGCAATCCTTCAATCGCGGGTGTGAGAAGGTTTGAGAGTAAGAATCAGACATTTCTCAAGTTAAACACTTTTATTCCTTTTAACACTTATTAGACTTTATAAGATTTACTGAGAATGCACTCCAATAACTAAACCCAATTAGTAATCAAACTTACTATGATATAAATAAAAGCACTTATCTATTCTCCTGGACGCTCTTGCAACACTTGCTTAATCGTAAGCCGTTAGGTCGACGACTTCTCTTTCATTTAGTCTTTCCTTCTGTAATTAACAATACTAAGTGCGACCACCGGTCGCTCATACTATGCTTTATTCTAAAACTCAATTTTCAACCATCTCCGCCGACTCCATGACTAGCTCTTAAATAGAAATTTGTACTTACATAAAATCAAGTCCTCTGTACGGAAAGCGGTTTTCAACTAAAATCACGGTTAAAAAGAGTATTTTACCTAAGAGGATTAGTGGAAGCCCGAATAAAACCCGTTACAGATCTAGGTTTTTATATTCTTATTCCGGAGGTTGAACTTGCTTTACTCACATTTCTTGGTCTTAACATGCTGATTGGCCAGATCTAATGGCTGATGCAATATTGAAGCCTCTCGCAACTCATTTACAAACTAACTTTGCAGTTAAAACTGTATTTTTCGTCATTCGGTTAAATAAAAAGAGTGATGAAATCACGAAATGTCTTGGGAGGATTAGGACTAAATGAATTAACAAAAACCTGTCTTTAGAAAACTGAAATAGAGAATCGTTACCCCCCCCCCTTATTTAATGCGTGGTGTGCGTATATATATAATTTAAGTGTGAAAGAGTTGATTGGGCCATTAGTTAAATATATTTTCTATACTTGCTTACACAAGATTGCTTTGACATGAAAAAAGTAAAGCGGAAGCGAAAGCTGCCAGCAAAACTCCAGTCCCACTGCAAGATTAATTAAGATTCTTTATTCCTAGCGACATTTTAAATTTCAATGATTTAGTAATGAAATTAAAAGTTAAGGCACCAACGAAAATATTAACTGTATCGGTTTCGACAATTATAAGGCACTGGTTATCATAAATTAAGGAAAAACTACAAAAATGACGGTAGCTCAAAAAGTAATGCGTAGAATGTAATGTAATACACATTATACAACACATAGGGAATGTATAAAACAGCGTAAAATTACCAGACAATTATGGTGCTTTAGAAATTAGCCCATGTATACAATGAACAAATCGGATGTGTTAGTTTGGTATAGGAACCATGCCAAAAGTAGTAACATGGGTACGATCCCCTCCCCCGAGAAGCAATACAGCACATGTAGCGAAGTGTAATGCTTTCAATTATGCAATCTATCAATTCTGTAGGAAGTGCGAGCCATTGCTCTTCCAAGGCTGTTGAAAGTTTGAGTAGGGTCCTAGAAGGGGATTTGAGAACAGCTACACGTCATCCTAGAGCATCCCAAAAATGATCGATATGGTTAAGGGCCTGTCATCAAACTGGCCACTGCAGTGCTTCCTGCTCAAGATGAGATTTCACGATGAAATCCCTTTGTGATTTAGCATTATCATCCTGTAGCACGAAAGCACACCTATTGTCCCAGCATAAGGGCACACATAAGCATCCAGGATGTAATTTCATGCCTCTAAAAGTGACCATTAACATTTCCAAGGGAAAAAACATGGAGGTCTGTGCATCCACGTAAAGAGATAATCCCCCAAACACAGCCACTCCCTGATCCGCAAGCATCACTTTCATGGATGTACCATGGATGAAAACAGAGCTCCAGGTTCAATCCAAATAAAAGTACTCCTTCTATAACTTTCGACGCTAAACCTGGACTCATCCGGAAAGAGAAAAGCTCTACAATAATGAGTCCAGTGGACATGTTGATGGGCCCACTATAAGCGTTCCCGCCTATGGTGTGATGTGAGTGGGTCGCAAATGACTAGTAGACTCGCATAAAGACCACGTTCATGAAAGCTTCGACGCACGGTTAACCTTAATACCAACCTTTCGGAGCTTGCACCGATGAAGCTCTGAATTCAGCCGGAGTTGCGGCTCTATTCCTTTATGTGCATAATGACAAAAATTGATCATCGACACTCGTGGTAGTCCGTAGGCGTCCTTGGCTGAACTTCTTCGATGCCGAATCCAGGGTTAGAAATTTTAGCCATGCTCTATGAATCAGAGACGGATTAAGATTCAGCCATCTAGCCACTTCTTAATCCTTCTTCTTTTCTCCCAATAGCTCATCATCACAGTTCTATGGTCAAATGATCCCTGAAGGTCATTGTTACAGTTTTGTAAAATCAGATTACTAATATCAGATACGCAGCAACAATTGCGCCTTGCTCTGAGACATCCATTTTTATGCTGCTCACAAATGGCGTATTTCGACTGCATCTTCACTATTTTACATAATTTAGTATCTGTTAGCTCCTTTTACTTACCAAAGTATTTAAATTTCATTGAGATTGGCTTATTTTGGGGCGAGTTATTGCTATTTTTGTGATTTTTCTTCAAGTTATGATAACCAGTGTACTTTCAGATGTCTATTATGATAGCGTTCTTAATGTCCTTTTATTTATTTATTTAATTATTTTGCTTCCGAAAGATAAAAGTTCTTTTCGTTATATATATATATATATATTGCGTTACTGTTATTGTCCATAAGAAGCGAATATGTATTCACATGGTAAGTATATTAGTTTGGCTTTGATTTTAAATATTTTAGTAATTATTAAAGGCTATAACATTATACTATTACATTAATAGATTATGGTTTTATCTATAATATAGTTAAACTTCTCTAGAAATTTATTGCTTTCCCTATGGCCTAGAATACTGGCAAATTCAGGTGAAGGTTGGCTGGCCAGAAAACTTTGTTTAAACCTGCATTCCTAGTTCCTAAGGCTGGGAGTTTGCTATTAGTATTTCTGTGGCTAAATCTTTTCTATTATGACGATAGTTATCTTAGGTATATAACTATTTTTAGTATATTTTTGAAATATATATATATATATATATACTAGCTGTTACCCGCCCGCTTCGCTGGGTATTTCATGATGTTTTATAAATTTTTACTGCTTATATATATGTATAAATTATTGATATCTAAGTCCTAGCATTAAGAATTCGATTGAATTGAAAAATATACTTATACCTGTAACTGTCACCTGTTGATAAAAAAAAAGGGCAGAACTCATCTAATTTGTATTTTCTAAAAATCTCTAAAATTGAAGCATAGAATGATATTTGCTGTTTCGTAACTCAAAAACCAAGTGGATTCCCGCAAAACCAATTTTCGGTGGATCTCTACTCCGTAAATTGAACATGCAAGCCAAATTTCAAGTCTAAATCTAACAGAAAAAAGCAAAAGTTTTACTATAAATATCCCCGTAATCCCGTTGAGAGCCGTTTTCCAAAATTACCGCTCTTAGCGGATTTCAATTCAACAAAAGAAAAATGCAAACCAAATTTCATTATTATAGTCCTTGTAGCTCGAAAAAAGAAATTTTTTTGTCAATACGTCCCAGTAATCCCCTGCAACCCCCCAGAACTTGATTTGCTTAAAATTTATTCTCAGTGGATCCCTATTCAACAAAAGAAACATGCTTAACAAATTTCAAGTATATGAGTCTAACAATTAAAAACAGGAATTTTTTTTCTGTAACTCCTCTTGACTTCTCGCAAACATCTTTGGGGGTCAATTTTCATTTTACTCTTTGTTAGAGGAACTCTATTCCATGAAAGGAACATGCCTACCAATTTTCAAGCAGGATGATCAAGTAGTTTAAAAATGGAAATATTTATCGATTACGCCTCTTAATCTCCCGAAATTAAACTTGGTAGTTGATATTCGCGAAACCCATTTTGTAGCGGTTCTCTACTTTACGAAAGGAATCTGCTTATCAAATTTCAAGACTGTACGTCTAACAGTTTAAAAATGGGGATAATTGTCTATAACGCCACTTGAGCCCCCGCAACGCCACTTCTGGGTCTGTTTTCACAAAACCCATTTTGTAGGGGAATTGCACTCTATGAAAGGAATCTGCTTAGCAAAATTTGAAGATTTTGCGTCCAATTAATTAAAAATGCAAAAAAATTATCAATAGCGCCCCTTGAACCCCCGCAACGCCACCTAGGGGTCAATTTTCACAAAACATATTTTGTAGTGTATTTCTATCCTATGAGAGGAATCTGCTTATCAAATTTCAAGACTGTGAGTCTAATGGTGTAAAAATAGAAATAATTATTTATATCTGCCCTTAACGCCCCGCAACACCGCTTGGGGGTCAATTTTCTCCAAACCCGTTTTGTAGCGGATATTTACTCCATGAAAGAAACATTTCTACCAATTTTCAAGCAGCTAGGTCAAGTAGTTTAAAAACGAAAATATTTATCTATTACGCCACTTATACCTCGCAACGCCACTTAGAAGTCTGTTTTGACAAAACCTTCTTATAGCTGACTCTATTAAATAAATTAATCTATCAAATATAAAGACTGTGCGTCTAATAGATTAAAAATGGAAATAATAATCTGTAACGCCCCTTAAGTCCCGCAGCGCCACTTGGGGACAATTTTCACGAAACCCATTTTGTAGCGTATCTCTACTCTATGAGAGGAATCTGCTTACTAAGTTTTAAGACTGTACGTCTAATAACTTAAAAATCGGAATTTATAACGCCCCTTAAACCCCCACCCCCGCAACACCCCTTGGGGGTCAATTTCCCCCAAACCTGTTTTGCAGCGGATATTTACTCCATAAAAGAAACATTCCTACCAATTTTCAAGTAGGTAGGTCAAGTAGTTTAAAAAAGAAAATATTTATTTATTACGCCACTTAATCCCCTGCAACGCCACTTAGAGGACTTTTTTCACAAAACTTTCTTATAGCTGATCTCTACTCTATGAAAGAAATCTATTTATCAAATATAAAGACTGCGTCTAATAGTTTAAAAATGGAAATAATTATCTATAACGCCCCTTAAGTCCGCAACGCCACTTGGGGGGCAATTTCCACGAAACCCATTTTTGTAGCGTATCTCTACCCTATGAATAGGAATCCGCTTACTAAGTTTCAAGACTGTACGTCTAGTAACTTAAAAATCGGAATTTATAACGCCCCTTAAACCCTCCGCCCCCGCAACACCCTCGTGGGTCAATTTTCCCAAAACCCATTTTGTAGCGGCTATTTACTCCAAGAAAGAAACTTACCTACCAATTTTCAAGCAGGTAGGTGAAGTAGTTTAAAAACGGATATATTTATCTATTACGCCCCTTAATCCCCCACAACGCCACTTAGAAGTCTGTTTTCACAAAACCTGTTTTGTAACTGATCTTTATTCTACGAAAGGAATCTATTTATCAAATTTAAAGACAGTGCGTCAAATAGTTTAAAAAGGGAAATAATTTTATCTATAACGCCCCCTAAGCCCCTGCAACGCCACTTGGGGTTGATTTTCAACAAACGCATTTTGTAGCGGATCTCTACTCTTTGAAAGGAATCTGCTTACCCAATTTCAAGATTGTACATCAAGTAGTTTAAACATGGAAGCAATTATTTATAACGCCCCTTAACCCCCTTAACGCCCCTTGCGTTTCGAATTTCGAAAAATCCGTTCTTAGCTGACGTCTACTCTATGAAAGGAACATGTCTACCAAATTTCAAGTCTGTAGGTTGAATAGTTCCGGAGATATCGTGATTAGTCAGTCAGTCAGTCAGTCAGTGAGTGAGTCGCTTTTCTCCTTTATATATATAGATATATAACCGTGGTATTAAGGTTAATATATATATATAACCGTGGCCGTTGAAAGGTATTTCTTTATATGATTATTATTTTTTACGATTGATGTTGCATATTTAATATTATTAAGGAGGCAGTCTTGGGGTTAGTTATTCTTGTTTATTATACACTGAACATGTAGACACACATATGGACGGAAGCTAGTTACATGATGAAGGCAGACAAATAACAGAAGAGAGAAGAGGGCGGTTTCCAGAAATCCCAGGATTTATAGGCGACTCAAATCACATGATCTGAGTGGGTGGATAGATGTAGTTCGAAATACTCTCGTTGGCGGCTGGCTAACTTATTACTAAAATGGGGGTCCTAAAGGGATGGACCATAGGTAATTAAAAGTTATTAAGAATAAATATAGTGGGGATTATATATATATATATATATATATATACTATATTCCTATTGCCTAGAATAGGAAATTTAATAGAATTTTAGTTTAAGAAACCCTTGAAACGAGCTTTCGCTTAACCCACTCACTGCAAATTATGGAACGAAAGATTTTACATTAGCGTGATTTAATAATAGGATTTTATACCTTTTCGTCTGAGAAGAAGATTCAGATCCAAAAAAGTTTGCCAAGCAGAATATAACGTGGACTTTATATATATATATGTATACTAGCTGTTACCCGCCCGCTTCGCTGGGTATTTCATGATGTTTTATAAATTTTACTGCTTATATATATGTATAAATTATTGATATCTAAGTCCTAGCATTAAGAATTCGATTGAATTGAAAAATATACTTATACCTGTAACTGTCACCTGTTGATAAAAAAAAAAGGGCAGAACTCATCTAATTTGTATTTTCTAAAAATCTCTAAAATTGAAGCATAGAATGATATTTGCTGTTTCGTAACTCAAAAACCAAGTGGATTCCCGCAAAACCAATTTTCGGTGGATCTCTACTCCGTAAATTGAACATGCAAGCCAAATTTCAAGTCTAAATCTAACAGAAAAAAGCAAAAGTTTTACTATAAATATCCCCGTAATCCCGTTGAGAGCCGTTTTCCAAAATTACCGCTCTTAGCGGATTTCAATTCAACAAAAGAAAAATGCAAACCAAATTTCATTATTATAGTCCTTGTAGCTCGAAAAAAGAAATTTTTTTGTCAATACGTCCCAGTAATCCCCTGAAACCCCCCAGAACTTGATTTGCTTAAAATTTTATTCTCAGTGGATCCCTATTCAACAAAAGAAACATGCTTAACAAATTTCAAGTATATGAGTCTAACAATTAAAAACAGGAATTTTTTTTTCTGTAACTCCTCTTGACTTCTCGCAAACATCTTTGGGGGTCAATTTTCATTTTACTCTTTGTTAGAGGAACTCTATTCCATGAAAGGAACATGCCTACCAATTTTCAAGCAGGATGATCAAGTAGTTTAAAAATGGAAATATTTATCGATTACGCCTCTTAATCTCCCGAAATTAAACTTGGTAGTTGATATTCGCGAAACCCATTTTGTAGCGGTTCTCTACTTTACGAAAGGAATCTGCTTATCAAATTTCAAGACTGTACGTCTAACAGTTTAAAAATGGGATAATTGTCTATAACGCCACTTGAGCCCCCGCAACGCCACTTCTGGGTCTGTTTTCACAAAACCATTTTGTAGGGGAATTGCACTCTATGAAAGGAATCTGCTTAGCAAAATTTGAAGATTTTGCGTCCAATTAATTAAAAATGCAAAAAAATTATCAATAGCGCCCCTTGATCCCCCGCAACGCCACCTAGGGGTCAATTTTCACTAAACATATTTTGTAGTGTATTTCTATCCTATGAGAGGAATCTGCTTATCAAATTTCAAGACTGTGAGTCTAATGGTGTAAAAATAGAAATAATTATTTATATCTGCCTCTTAACGCCCCGCAACACCGCTTGGGGGTCAATTTTCTCCAAACCCGTTTTGTAGCGGATATTTACTCCATGAAAGAAAACATTTCTACCAATTTTCAAGCAGCTAGGTCAAGTAGTTTAAAAACGAAAATATTATCTATTACGCCACTTATACCTCGCAACGCCACTTAGAGTCTGTTTTGACAAAACCTTCTTATAGCTGACTCTATTAAATAAATTATCTATCAAATATAAAGACTGTGCGTCTAATAGATTAAAAATGGAAATAATAATCTGTAACGCCCTTAAGTCCCGCAGCGCCACTTGGGGACAATTTTCACGAAACCCATTTTGTAGCGTATCTCTACCCTATGAGAGGAATCTGCTTACTAAGTTTTAAGACTGTACGTCTAATAACTTAAAAATCGGAATTTATAACGCCCTTAAACCCCCACCCCCGCAACACCCTTGGGGTCAATTTCCCAAACCTTTTGTAGCGGATATTTACTCCATGAAAGAAACTTACCTACCAATTTTCAAGCAGGTAGAAGTAGTTTAAAAACGGAAATATTATTTATTACGCCTTAATCCCCGCAACGCCACTTAGAGTCTGTTTTCACAAAACTTTTTATACTGATCTTACTCTAGAAAGGAATCTATTATCAAATATAAAGACTGCGTCAAATAGTTTAAAAATGGAAATAATTATCTATAACGCCCCTAAGCCCCTGCAACGCCACTTGGGGGTTGATTCAGCAAACTCATTTTGTAGCGGATCTCTACTCTCTGAAAGGAATCCGCTTACCCAATTTCAAGATTGTACATCAAGTAGTTTAAACATGGAAACAATTATTTTAAAGCCCTTAACCCCTAACGCCCTTGCGTTTCGAATTTCGGAAAATCCTTTCTTAGCTGATGTCTACTCTATCAAAGGAACATGTCTACCAAATTTCAAGTCTGTAGGTTGAATAGTTCCAGAGATTTCGTGATTAGTCAGTCAGTCAGTCAGTCAGTCAGTCAGT